>QRFJ01000050.1:2041107-2119253 GCA_006176705.1 Cocos nucifera | reverse complement strand
AAAAAAAAAAAAAATTTGAGATGATGGATGAAAATGATACAATCAACCATCTCTCTTCCTCATCAGCCACCTCTTTCTAGCATTCTCCAGAGCTTCCTCTCGCATCCTTGACAGTTCATGAAACCAACGTTGATATTGAGCTTCAATAATTTCAAGCTCCACCTTCAACTCTTCTTGCTCTCTTTCGATTAAGAACAATGATGAAGAACCACTTAGCAAATTATGATTTTCAGAAAGTTCTCCTAATTTCAAAAAAGGCAACTCCAATTTTCTAACATAACCATTTGAAGAAAGCTCCTGAATGTTACAATTTTTTTCTCTAAACCCACCATCATCCAAAATTGTTGAGTCATCAGTATGCCCACTTATGCTTTTATAGCTTTCAGCAAAGAGTACTGACGTAGCCGACCCTTCAGAAACTTTATCTCCTCCATTAAAATGAGAATAATAATCAAAGTCTGACATTTTCTCTTCCATCTTCTGATCTGATATGCCATCATCAAGTTGCACAGGATCCTTTGCTGACCTTCCCATATTCAATTGAGAGAGAATAGCTTGTTCATCCCCTGTCTCAACCAAAGCAATTGAATGTGGTGGATTTGAATAATACTCAGATGAAAGTTGACTTGATTCCTTGTACATGCTCAAAGTTCCACTTGAAGAGTAATCAGTAGAAGGTTTCCAGCCAGGTACAAGTTTCATGATCAAAAAATCAATAAAATCGGCTATAAAGATAACATCATACTCAGATAAATCCAGTTGTTCCACCATTTCACCAGCTACTGAGAGTGCCGTATCAGAATCCAAATAAAAGAGAAAATGAATGTTTCTTACATGACCTGCAAAAATAAAATAAAAGAATAATAGATAAACATAAAATCCAATTCACTATTGTTTAGTCATAATTATTAAAATTTACCCACCACATGAATCAGCAATACGCAAGATCAACGAGACTGAGCTATCATCATTTTTTTCTCCTTTCAGCCTGAATTCATTATTCCCATTTATTCTTTGGAACTCTAATACACATGCATGCGGAGTGGTGCTATTATTCTCTGTACTAGAGCTCCTTGGAACTGATTTATTATCACAGTCTATTTCCATTGACAATTGTTTTGAATGTGAAATCATTATTTTTTGTATAACATTTGATGAATCAACGTGATCGAGAACAGGCTCCTTCAAATTATTATGTTGAAGAAATGGGTCTTTCAAGAGCTCTTTTGCATGCAATCTCTCGGAAGCAGGAACCAAACATTTTTCAATAAATTGTCTTACTTGAGAATCCGTAATTTTAGCAAGAGCTGCAGGCTTTATCCCCTACAAAGAGAACAGAAAAGATGTGAAGCTAACAAAAATTAACACAAAGCCATTGCCAATTACATAAACTGTTAAAAAATTAATAAACTTACAGATGTTACTTTCTTATAAATTTGAGCTGGATTGCTGCATTCACTATAAGGATATTCAAGAGTAACCATTTCCAACATGCACATTCCAAAAGAATAAATATCAACTAATTCATTATATTCCTCCTCATAAAGCTCTGGGGCCATAAATTCGGGTGTACCTACATGCATTATCACAAAATATTAAATTTTGAAAAATGATGAGTATTTGAACAAATAAAAAAAATTATCATACATTTTTATACAACAAAAGATACAGATGATATAAAAAAGTAGCATGCAAAATATAATAAGCATGAGAGCAAACAAAAAAAAACAAATGAAAGTGGCACAATTAATAAATAAACTAAATATATATCATGAGAAATTCATGAGTTAGTCACAAAATTCTTGTTATAAACAACTAAAATTCTCAAAATAATATCAAAGATTATTTGAGCATTTCTTTATGAATAATTGGAGTTTCGAGTTAGATAACATAATATTAACATAACTATAAGCCCCCTCCCCCCAGCACACACGACATCATTACATGCATAATATTGTCTTTAGCAGAAATGGAGAAACAAGAATGAGATTTTACCAATGACGCTACGAGCTGTAGGTTGTTGCATGACAATAGCCAATCCAAGATCTCCAATTTTAACTTCTCCGTGATTTCCATTAACAAAGATGTTGTCACATTTCAAATCTCTATGAAGAATAGGAGGGTTGTGGCTGTGAAGGTATTCCAGGCCCCGAAGAATCTGCCTTGCCCAGTTTTTTATTGCCTTCATATCCACATGTTTATGCTTTTTACGGTATCTGAAAATTTAAAAAATAAAAGCCAGTTATAGATATAACCTAGCCAGCTAAAATGTAACAGTACTACAACAAATACGTACTGCCTTAGGCTTCCGGAGGTGAATAGCTCAGTAATTATGTTAATGGTCTTTTTCTGATCATCCACCCATGAGTTATAAAACTTGATAATATTTTCATGCTTCAGAGACTTCAACAGATGGACCTCAGAATACAACCTTTCGAGGTTGTCTGGAGATTGCAACACCTCGTCAATTCTGACTTGGTTCCATGCAACTTCTATCCCATCAACCTCGTCGAATGCTTTATAACTAAATAGTGGAGACAATGTGTTAGAAATGTATGATATCTAGCCATTACCGGCAACAAATAATTTAGAGGAAAGTGAAAGAAAAACAAAACAAAGGACCAAGACAAGGGTTGTCGATAGATACACTGTCTTGAATGCTCCTCTCCCCAGTATCTCCTTGTACTGCAAGTATTGCACCAACATTGAAAATAAATAAACGTAATATCAGACACATTATTCCATGACATGAAAACAAATAATCATTTTACAACAGACTCCAAACGATGAGATGCTCACTCGAACAAAATCATCATGGGAAATGCACATTGAATAGAATAATAACATCAACTCAGCATATATGGAATGATAAAAGCATCAATGGATCAATTGGATCACAAAAATAAGAATTTTACAAACTAAGTGATGCAAACTAAACAACTATTCATTCCAGCAAATCAAATAATAACCAAACAATCGATCCAATTAAACTCCAAAGGAAAAAAAAAAAAACGGGTGAATGGACATACACGGGTGTATCGCCCGGTAGGATCAACCTCGACACACTCTGCATCCGAATCGCCACCGCCACCACCGCCACCGCCCAGGTCCCTCAGAGACCCAAATCTATAAGGATCCATTTCCGAAGAACAAACACTAGCAAGAGGTGCGTATAATAGTTGAGAAAGACAAGAGGAGAGAGAAATAGCAACCAAGTCTCCTAAGGTCGCCGCTTGGCCTGAGCCAGAAACCCGATCGCAACCCGACGGCAGCCTTCAGAGAACGACTCGGAAGCGACGGAGAACGAATCGAACGCCGACCGCATGCGGAACCGGCATCCGACTGTTGGAATCTCCGATGAGCCCAGATCCATATCCCCACCCGCGATTGACCGGCTCCGGCCCTTCATTCTGTCACCAAACCCTCTTCCCAATTCCAAGAAACCACCATCCTCTCTTTCTATTCGGGGAGCACGGAGCCGTGGAGCTAATACTAGGAAGATGAAACAAAGCCAGCCATATAAAAAGAGAAGAAAGAAAAAGTGGGGAGAAGGAATTAAAGGGAGAAGGAGAAGAAAGAAAAGAAGAGATGGATGGGTTTTATTGGAAGGAGGGAAAGAAACAAAAACCAAAACCCTAACCCTAGAGATGAATCTGATACTAACGGAGGAAGGAGAGGGAGATGAGAGATCGGTGGGAAGCGAAAGGGAAGGAAGGATCTAACAGATGTCTGGTGGCGGAGGGGAGGTCTTCTTTTTTTAGGTAAAGGTTTTTCCGCTGGCTGGAGGCCTTTTATTGCAACTAACGTTCCTTTTTTGGCCTCTTGCTATTTTTCCGACCTGGACAGTGGAAGGAGACGCCAATTTGGAACCTAAATTTCTGACCATGCGGGTGGAAAATTTTGTAGGCCCAAGACTGGTGCGTTTCGGCGTCATTGATCCTGCTCGTTTGAATTGGGTCCAAAATAACTGCGAGATCCTAAAATGTCAGCATGGAGGGCCGGGTAGTCGGCGACGCATGGTGACAAGCGGCAGCCAAAAAACTGACCGGGGCAGTAAATCCTACCCTTTTTTTTTTTTCTTTGGATAAACCAGTAAAATCCTACCTTTCAAGAGGTATTCCCATTTAGGAATCTCACCATATCATTCTATAAACGCAAATCTTTTAATCAATGCTAAACTTATATATGTCTATTGCCATAAATTGTCAAACCATAATGCCACTGATATTTACTTAAAATCGAGTAGGTATATGTATATATATTTGATTTAGTTTTGTTGGTACAACTAATTATCTTTGGCCACATGATAATATTAGAAAGGTCACTGATCTAATGATATTCTGATGGCACAGTAACATCGCCAGTTTTAGATTTAGATCGGTTAAATATTGATCTAGAACAATTATTGATTTGATGCTATGACGACCAACTTGCTCAATTTATATTAAAGAGATGCCAGTCTCACTGCCTCTCACCCAATTATAATAATTTATGATGGTAATTTACCACCTTTATGGTCATGCCGGTTGGTTGATGGCTTATAGATGTTGCTAGGCTAGGATCAAGTTCCTACCATCTCACCTACTAGTACTTTAGGTCAAGATTGATTTTCTATCGATATGCTAGTCAATGTTTCAGGACGAGATCGATTTAATGCTGCCTTGCCCATTAGCACTCTATGCTAAGTTCTGATTTTGACTGACATGCCCGTGAGCACTGTTTCATGCCGAGATCGAATTAATACTGACATCACTGACACATTCATATCAGATTGATACCAACCTACCAATATGATAGTTGAGCTCTAATAAAAGTGTGTCAGTTGCTCTCAAGCGACGTCATAGCTATCTTTTAGCTATACTACAGCTAATCTCCATATAGGCAAATGGCCCATGATCGCTATATAGCTGGCTATTCCATTATAATAAACTAACGACCTAACAAACTTCTCAAATAGCCTAATGATTTAAGCAAATCTTCTTTGTAAATAGAGAGGTAGCATACAATTCTGGGGGGTAAGGTTCACAAAGTCTAAACTCTACCAAAATCTTCTCTCGACTTTTACACTGAAAGAAGATCGAACTTCTACTTCCTCGTGCTTATTTTTTTTGCTTTTCATTTCTCTATCTTCATTGTCTGTTCTCAAGGCCTCAACTGACTTAAGCATCAAATGATCCTAAATCGGAGGATACCCTATTAATTTTTAGAACTTCTTTATAGGTCAACTCATAATCTACATCGACTTGGCCTTAGCTAGCTCTCTAGCGAGATCCTTCATCGACTCTCGGAGCCTTATAGTAATAGATTGATGCTAGAGGAAAGGCCTTATCCAAAGATTTTGTGAAAATGGTGATCAATAAGAGGGCACAGAATCATCCTCTGCCAACTTCGTCTTCTCCAAGAGTTGCACCAAAAATAGTTTAAACCCAACTTTTGGTCATGATTGATCTATAGTAATTTAACCTCTTGGTTCAATAAGTCCAAGCTCTCCCACCGCCGTACAGTAACTCCAATATATCATGGAGTAGTGGCAATAAGTGATCCCCCTAGAAGCTCTGTCTCAGCATAGTCATTGGCCAATTCATCAAAAACCCACCACGATCATTTTTTTAATCAAGAGGAGCAATCTTTTGAAGGAAAATCTATCCTTACAGCAAGACTAACTATCATCGGATGAGTGTTTTCTTATCCAAACATGGCACCTCAGTATACCACACACCAAGGCCAACCTTCCTAAGTCTTTTTCTCAGACATACCAATAAGTATGTAGCAATCCAGCCATATAAGCTAAGCATACACCTCTATGTTGCTGTCTAGTAATTTTGTTGCATTGAACACATGCAACACCCTCAAGTGCCCACAAGCAATCCGACCCCTCAAGTTGATTGCAATACTCATGCAAACCTTCGTGTCATAATATAGAATCTTTCCAAGAGTGCTCTATAGCTTCTCCACGTCAGCTTGCCCTTCTGCTAGGGTTGGGCCAGCAACCATTGCCTCCTCCAGCATCATCCTACTCATCTCTTCGCCGTTCTTGCATCTCATTTGTATTGCATGAGTGTCCATAGTGGGAAGAAGATCTTGAGCAAAAGCTCCGAGATCTTGAAAAGAAGCTAATGAAAGTACTGCTTGGAGGTCCCTCTCAAGACAAGAGAGATTTCAATCTAAAATCCTCCTTTTCTAAAGAAATCTTGGATGAACCGATCCCTTTTTGATTCAAGATACCAACAATGGAATCGTTCGATGGTTCCACCGATCCTCAAGATCATCTTGAAGAATATAGAGATATTATAAAGCTCCAAGGAGTGTTTGATGCTCTATTGTGTATAGCTTTCTCCATTATCCTCAAGAAGTCAACGAGAGTGTGGTTTTCTGGACTCAAACTAGGATCCATCTCTTTATTTGAATAATTGGCTAGGTTGTTTGTTGCCTACCTTTGGCAATAACCAGCTCCATCTAAATACAAATAGTTTATTTTTCGTGATTCAATAAAAGGGTGAATCTCTCAGTGAGTACGTGGTACATTTCAATACAGCGACTTTGGAAGCGAAGAACTTTAACAAGTCCATCGCCATGTATGCTTTGAGTGAGGACTTAGAATCAATCGCCTAATCTTAACCCGGGTTCGATCGTATGCCTAAGTAGAGGAGGAATAGAAGTTGAATAAGCAGGTGAGGAAAGACAACAATGAAAAAATGATCTCGTGATGAAGACTATGGAGATCAAGAAAACACTTCCGATCGACCTCAGAAAAATACGAGGTCACGAAATCCAGCTTGACGGTTCGACACCTATGCTTCTCTGTCCACTCCCCACATGTAGTTTTTGATAGAGATTGAAGACCAAGGGTATGTTCATCGATCTAATCACATGAAGGCTCCACCTACGAGAAGAGAAGAAAAAGTACTATCATTTCCATCGAGACTATGGCCATGATATTAAGGAGTGCTGACAACTCAAAGATGAGATTAAGATGCTAATTCACCGAGGCTATCTTGACAAATATATTAGATATCAGGTAAACCAGGCTATTGAGCAACGACAAAAACCCAATGACAATGCTGAACATAATCGATCTACCGCTGAGGTCATCAATATGATCTCAAACCTTGGTGGAACTTGAGGGGCAGTTAAAAGCCCTTCTCCAAAGTGGTAGCATATTCATAATATCATTTTTTTTTGCTGATGATGATATTCAAGGAGTTCAAACTCTTCATAATGATGCTATTATCGTTTCTATGATAAAAGCAAAATATAATGTAAAAAAAATTTTAGTTGATAATGGTTGCTCTACTGATGTATTATTTTATGATGCTTTCCAAAAAATGAATATACTAGATCGGCTAAAATAGATCGATACATCATTAATCGGGTTCTCAGAAGATCTGGTAGCTATCGAAGGAGAGGTCACATTTCCTCTTACAATAGGAAGATATCCTTATCAATTGACTACATGGCTTACCTTCTTGGTCATCAAAATATTGTCTGCTTATAACGTCATTCTCGGCCAACTTGGGCTCAATGCTCTCAAAGTAGTAGTCTCCACTTATCACCTGCTAGTCCAATTTTTGACAAGAGTTGAAAATGGAGAAACGTGGAGATCAAATGCTAGCTAGACAATACTTCTTGATAGCTATAAAGATGAAAAGACTAATAAAAGCTTTGCTAATTGAAGTGTCTAACCAAAAAGATAGTAAAGAGATTGGCAAAAATCGAGGCAAATCAGCTAAACCATTCATTGCTGTTCCGCTAGGTGCAAATCCAGAAAAAACTATTCAAATTAAATCTCGGTTGAAGCCCAAACTAAAAGAGAAGTTGATGGCTTTTCTTCGATCGAATGCCGACATATTCGCTTGGTCAGCTCCAGTTATTCTAGGAATATTTGATGATGTTATCATACACAACTTGAATGTTGATCCTCGACATCACCCAATGTAGCAAAAGAAAAGAAATTTTGCTCCAAAAAGGTAGAAAGTTATAGATAAAGAAGTTGATAAACTTTTGAAAGCTAATTTCATTAAAAAAGTTTAATATCTAAAGCAGATTGCAAATGTTGTGATGGTAAAAAAAGTGAATAGCAAATGGAGGATCTGTATTGACTATATAGACCTCAACAACGCTTACTCGAAAGATAGCTTTCCTCTTCTAAGAATAGACCAACTTGTTGACGTCACTTTAGGATACAAACTGCTAAGTTTCATGGATGCCTTCTTTGACTATAATCAGATCAAAATGTCATCCGAAGATAAAGAAAATATAACTTTTGTTACTGATAAGGATCTATATTATTATAAGATGATATCTTTTGGTCTTAAAAATGCAGGTACTATATACCAACGCTTAGTTAACAAGGTATTTAAGCAACAAATTGATGGCAACATGAAGGTCTATGTTGATGACATGTTGGTAAAAAGCATTGAAGTAAATCGATATATCATCAATCTGGAAGAAGCCTTTGAAGAGCTCTACAAGTATTAGATGAAACTCAATTCCAACAAATATGCTTTCGAAGTGATGGCATTCAACGACCTCAAGAAGTACCTTGGCTTAGTTCTATTATTATCGAAGCCAGTTGAAGGTGAAGAATTACTCATATATTTATATCTTATCTAATGCTATTAGCTCGATTTTAGTCCAAGATGATGCACGAATACAAAGGCCAATTTATTGTACCAGCAAACTATTATGGAATGCTGAAACTCGGTACACCAAGATTGAAAAGATGATATATGCTTTTGTCACATTGGCCTGATGACTTTGGCTTTATTTTCAAGCTCACTCTATTAGTGTTCTAACTAATCAACCCTTGAGATCGGTCCTCCAACGACTTGACACTTTAGGTCGAGTTGCCAAATGGACAATTGAGCTTAGTAAATTCAATATTCATTATCGGCCCAGACCTTCATTGAAAGCTCAAGTGTTAGCCGACTTTGTTATGGAGTGCTCTATTCTTGATGAAGAACTAGCTTTGGAAAGCCAATAGGAGATTATTGAAGATTCTTGTTGAGGATTGCATGTTGATGGAGCTTCACATGTAAAAGAAAGTTGAGTTGATTTGATTTTAGCCAGTCCAGAGGGTGTCGTTATTGAGTATGCTATGAGATTTAACTTCAATACTTTCAATAATGATGTAGAGTATGAAGCACTTATTGCTGGACTTAAGATAACAAAAGAGCTTAGTATTAAAAAGCTCAAAATCTTCACAAACTCATAATTTATCGTTGGCTAGGTACGAGGTCAATTCGAAGCTAGAGATTCTATAATATCTCAATACTTGTAGAATATAAAAAAAATTATTGAAAAGCTTCTAGAATCTAGAGATAATACAAATATCGAGATTGAAAAATATTCGAGCTGATGCTCTGTCATATCTAGCTATATTGGGTTATTTCGACCTCAACCCAAAAATACTCATTGAAGTTCTTGAAAAACCTAGTATGAAGGCTTTGCCAATTGCTTAAATTGATCATGAGCTGAGCTGGATTGATTTCTTAATGGATTATATTGTTAAAGCAGTACTGCCAAATGATTCCACTGAAGCAAGGAAGATTAAAAGGCAAGCCATGTGGTATGTTATTTTAGACAACATGCTATATAAAAGGTCATATTCATTTTCATTATTTCAATGCTTACAACCATTAGAAGCAGATTATGCTCTTCGTGAAGTCCACAAAAAAATCTATGGCAATCACTTGGGGGGCAAGTCGTTAGTATACAAAGTCATTCGACAAGATTATTACGAGCCAACTATCCAAAAGGATGCAGTCGATCTTGTTAATAAATGCGACCAATGTTAAAGGTACACCAATATCCAACATTAGCCTACAGCCGAACTCATTCTTATTACAGTGGCTTGGCCTTTTGCTATATGGGGAATAGATATTCTTGGATCTTTTCCAATGATAACAAGATAAAGAAAGTTCTTGAATGTCGCTATTGATTACTTCACCAAATAAATTAAAGCAGAATCTCTAGCATAAATTACTGAAAAGAAGATGTAGGACTTCTCTAAAAGTCAATTATTTACTATTTTGGCTTACCTCAAGTCATTATCACTGATAATGGATGACAGTTCGATAATCCAAAATTTAAGAAATTCTATTCTGAGTTACATATTGACCATAGGCTTACCTCACTAAGATATCTGTAATCAAACGGAGAAGCTGAGGTCACTAATTGGATAATCCTTCAAGATTTAAAGATAAGACTCACTGAAGCAAAAGATCTTTGAGCAGATGAATGTTAAAATATTCTCTAAGTCTATAGAACTACACCTCGAAGACCAACCGAGGAGATACCCTTTAAGCTCACTTTCAGAGTAGAAGTTGTGATACCTATGGAGATTGGTCTACCGATGACCATGATAGAAAATTTTCATGAAAAAAGTAATTCAGATCGACTAAGAATCGATCTAGATTTAGTTAAGAAAATCAGAGAGAGCTCAGATTTGCATGGCAATATATAAACAAAGGATAGTTAGATATTATAATGCTCGAGCAAAGCCAAAATTCTTTCAGAAAGAAGATCTATTGTTTCATCGAGCCGAAGTCTCGAAGTCCACAGAACAAGAAAAGCTTGCTCTAAATTAGGATGGACCCTATCAAATCATCAAAGTGATATATCCAAGAGCATATAGAATTGAAAATTTGAATGGTTCAAATATTCTAAGAACATAGAATGTAAAGAATCTTAGAATGTATCACCAATAAGCTTCAATAAAGCTTAAAACTTTTATCTCAATGAAGACGTTACTACAAGAATTTAGACTATTAGTGATGACTAAACGCTGTTGCTAATAGTCAACCTGCCATCACTAATAACCCCATCATTATTAATACCATCATAAAATTCAAGCTGAAAAATCTTTATCATTAATTACCATTATTAGTGATGTCAAAACTAGCCGTTGCTAATAAGACTATTAGTGACGATTTTTGAGATAAAAAATTTTCATCTCTAATAATTTTTTAATATTTAAATTAATTTTTTTAAAAAATATTAGCGATGATAATGTCGTGGTTAATACCATCACTAATACTTAATAGCGACAGAAGCTACCATTGCTAATATCATCTCTAATTCTTTTAAATTTTTAAATAAAATATTTAAAAAATATTAGTAACGATATTTTCATGACTAATGCCATCGTTAATAATTGTTAGCGATCAAAAATATCATCATTAATGGCATCTCTAATTTTTATAATTTTTAAATAAAATAAAAAAATATTTTAAAAAATATTAGCGATGATGTCTTCTTCTCTAAAATCATCGCTAATAGTTATTAGCGACGATATTTACCATCACTAATACTGATGTTAATAGTTAATTTTTATTTTTAAAAAAATTAAAAAAATATTTTTTTAAATCTATTTTAATTAATCATAATGAATTATGATTCATAATACCTGTTATAATTAAAATCTAATGATACTCTAATAATCAAAAATTAAAATCTAATTATATTTTATTAAAAATATAAATTATATAACTTTTTTACATGCAGTATCAAAAAATATAATATATCAAAAAAAATCAGGATCGATCCTCATCATCGCCCACCTCCTCCTCCTGCTCATCTTCAGTAGTTGGTGAATGATAACCGAATATCTCAGCATCCTGTAATAAAAAAAATAAAATAATATTAGTAAATTTTGATATGGAGGCATATTTTTTGATACACTACTTTGATTCTCAAATAGATTATTTCTATACATTCGAGTTGATGATACGGAGCTATAGATACCCCCGGTCCATTGATTGGATGGTTAAATTAAATTTTTAGCCTCTAAATTCTCTTTCCAAACTCAAATCTAAATATATGAAGCTTCTAAATATAAAAATTTAAAATAAATAAAAAATAATAATAATATAATTATCTGATATGATGGTTGGAATGATGAGTCTAGCTGGTCGTGCAGTAGTAGATCCCAGAGAAGCTTCACGACCATATTGTGAATAATATTCAGAAGGTCCTGAGGTCACTAGCTCAGAAGCCTCTGCATGACCTCTTCTATGTGCGCATCGCTCCAGGTCTGGAACATCAAGACCTATGAGGATGTTGAAGAATATCGAGATGGTGGAGGGTCGAAGCTATGGCCAAATTTTATGATCCGAATCCTACTCACCCCCTCGATGGCACTGAGCCATCCCTCAAGATCAAGAGGGGTTGAGAAGGTGGGTCATCGCCGTACCTCTCAGCAACATACTCCATATAATGCATCTGCATAGTTCAAAAATATATTAGTTTTAATATAAAAATTAGATTTTATAATAACTTAATTAGTAAATAAAGTTTAAAATTCTTATTGTGATATGTCGTGATGTAGAATCTAAATAATCACCAATCCTCCTATATTAGTGTGTGGCCCACCACAACTGCAGCTGGTTTAGTAGACGACTCAGCTACCATATCTACGATAAGTAAATAATAAAATTAAATTAATTAAAATATGTATATAAAAGTTTTTATAGTTCTTATAAAAAGTTTTGATATTGATTTTTTATCAGTCTATCAGCCACAACATGTGTACCGATCAAGCCACCCGTATACTTGATCATATCCTACTGGGTAGTTCGATTCTGTCGAACCCTCTACTGCCTATTAGGGTACTCCTCGAGCTCCACTGATAATAGAGAACCTGCTATATGTCTTTCCGCATCTAGTGATCCGTGAAGAATCTCTAGTCCGATGGTGATTGGAAATCAGAGTGCTGGATGGCAGACTGCCTGAAGTTGTACAGGCCATTCGAAGCCTCCATATGGTTATCTCCTCGAAGGTCTAATGGCCACCTCCTCATCCTGAGGAGTCTCGAATCGATAATACTCCTATAAGATAAAAACAAGCATGATAAATACATTAAATATATTTATAAAAATATTAATTTATAAATTAATTTATTTTTATTCTTAAAAATTAATATTTTTATTTTATCTTTCGTAGATGGTGGGGATAAATCCTGCTTCCGTCGAAGTCTAGTTCGATGCTCAGCCTAATGCAATCAGTAGCTACGGAAGAGCTTCAGCGGATGGATCTTAGTCGAACTCTTAGGGCCGATCGAACTACTCAGCGGTCGGATCTTAGCCGAACTCCTCAGCGGTCGAGCTCCTTTGGACTCTCAGTGGCCGAACTCCTCAACAGTCATCCCTCGATCGAACTCCTCAGCGATCGAGATTCTTCCGAACTCCCAACGGCCGAGGTTGAGCCGCACTCCTCCCACCAGACGCCTATGGGAGCTGAACTCCTTTCGAGCTTTCTCTTTAGGAGTCCAAACTCCTCCGAAATGGATACACGTCGAAGCTCTTCAACCCTTTATTTGGCTCCGAGTGGCTTAGTATCAAGACAGCTGCAGCCATCACCATCAGTCTGTCGCAAGCGACAGTAATCCGCTACCAGACGATCATCAACCCACTGCAGACGGTGCCTTCCTCTGAGACTGACTCCGTCGAGCCTCGAGCGGCCCGCCAGCATGCGGCTACAGCTGTCACCATCAAGCTCCGCCTATAAAAAGGACCCTCTAGAATCGCTAACCTCTGATCTCTATGCTCTAAGCTCTCCTCTTCCTCTCTAAGCTCTGAGGAAATCATTCTCGAGCACTCCATTCCTGTTGGCCAGAGCTGACTTGATCGTCGGAGGATCCTACCGAAGCCACCCCCCACCGACTTCGGACGGAACTTTATTTTGCAGATCCCCAATGGCGACCTCGTCCACCATCACTCCAGCTGATTTCGATGACGATCAGATTCTGCATCAATAGATTGGCGCTAGAGGAAGAGCCGAACCTCCGAGGTTTCCTTGTTCTTAAAGGAGTGCTCGGCGATGATTTCTCTCTTTTTTCTTCGGAGATCTTTCTTCTTCCTCACTAGAGTTCTTTTTCGAAGAAAAAATGCCTCCCAGAAGAGCCTCGACTCGGCGACTGACGGCATGCACGCAAGGTCCATCTGCTCCCATTTCAGCCCCGGCAGCCCAGGTTCCATACAAAACCACCATAGACGTGGAGCATTTCAACCTGCTGGTCGGGTTCGTGGCCCCATCGAGATGATGCTGGTCGTGCAATAACCCCCGGTGGAGACTTCGCCAGTAAACCCACCATGAGGATGCGAGGAACCAATCTTAAGAAAGAGCATTCGGGCATACCAATCGTCCTGAGGAAGGATAAATGGAGAGCAGAAGTTCTTCCGCAGAAGTGAAACGAAGTTTGGGCAAGCAAAGCCAAACTTTCCCTCGAGCCCGTCGTCGAGGAAGCCCTGACAGAGGGGCATGAACTTCTCCCACAGAAGGTTCGCAGGGAGGCGGAACGAAGTTCGACCGCATCCACGACCTCCATGGCGTAAGCGAGGCTGAACCCCCCTCAAAGCTCATCATCGAAATGAAGTTCGATGCAAGCGAGGCCGAACTTTCTCTCGAGTATGACTCTAAGGAAGCTCCAACAAAAGGGCATGAAGTTCTCCCACAGATTTCATAAGGAGATGGAATGAAGTTCGGTGGAAGCAAGGCCAAACCCCCCTCAAAGCTCATCATCGGAATGAAGTTCGACGCAAGCGAGGCCAAACTCCCTCTCAAGTATGACTCTAAGAAAGCCCCGACAAAAGAGCATGAAGTTCTCCCACAGGTTTCACAAGGAGATGGAATGAAGTTCAGTGGAAGCAAGATCGAACTTTCCCTCAAAGCTCATCATCGGAATGAAGTTCGGCGCAAGCGAGGCCGAACTCCCTCTCGAGCATGACTCTAAGAAAGCTCCAACAAAGGGACATGAAGTTCTTCCATGGAAGGTTTTGCAAAAAAGTGGAATGAACTTTGACGCAAGCGAGGCCGAACTCTCCCTCAAAGCTCATCATCGGAATGAAATTTTGATGCAAGCAAGGCCGAACTCCCTCTCGAGCAAGACTCTGAGGAAGCCCCGATAAAGGGGCATGAAGTTCTCCCATAGAAGGTTCCATAGGAAGTTCGACCGCATCCACGACCTCCCCGTGCAAGCAAGGCCGAACTTCCTTCGAAGGTCATCATCAAGGAAGCCCCAATAAAGGGGCATGAAGTTCTCCCACGGAAGGTTTCACGGAAAAGCGGAATGAACTTCGGCGCAAGCGAGGCCGAACTCCCCCTCGAAGCTCATCATCGGAATGAAGTTCGATGGAAGCAAGGTCGAACTCTCCCTCAAAGCTCATCATCGGAATAAAGTTCGACGCAAGCGAGGCCAAACTCCCTCTCAAGTATGACTCCAAGGAAGCCCCGACAAAGGGGCATGAAGTTCTCCTGCAGAAGGTTCCATAGGAAGTTTGGCCACGCTCACGACCTCCCCAGTGCAAGCAAGGCCTGAATTTTTCAAGCTCGCCATCAAGGAAGCTCCGACAAAAGGGTGCAAAGAAGTCCTCCTTTCGAAAGATTCTACGACTACGCCTCCCTCGATGCCCCTTGAACTCGAATTCTCACAGAGGTTAAGAAAGAGCTGCCAAGGCCAAAAGGACTACGATCGAAGCAAGCAATGCCCCTACCATCGCGATCATGGCCACGACACTAAGGAATACATTCAGCTCCGAGATGAAATTGAGGAGCTCGTCAGAAAGGGGTGGCTGAGTAAATTCCTCCAATGCCAGCCTAAAGCAAAAGATCGGCCAAGGGCGCTATCGTAGCCAGAAACGACATGAAGGTCGGCCGTCTCATGGCATCATCAACGTTACCCCTGGGAGGAGCTTGGTACATCGACGATTTGTTGTCTCCCAACGACAAAGCCAGGAGAAGCTTGCTCCAAATTGAGAAGGCCAGCACGAGATAGAGGAGGTCGTCCGACCCGAGCCTTGCTGCCCAAGGAAACCCGGATGAACAACGCCCCCACGACTTTGAAATAGAGATATGCTGCGAATAACTTTCCCTCGGTAAAATTCTCCTCCAACAAATAATATTATTTCTGGGTGCAAAAACTATGTGATGACAGGGAAGAAGCAATCAATTATTGCCATGTTAGGAACAGGAGAAGAACCTCATCCTAACACGTGCAGGTCAAAGACTTTCAACCTCGGCTAGAGATAAGATCTCTCCCGAGCGACCGCATCAACCTCGGCTAGAGATAAGATCTCTCTCGAGCGATCGAGTCAACCTCGATCAGAGATAAGATCTCTCTCAAGCGATCGCATCAACCTCGACCAGAGATAAGATCTCTTTCGAGTGACGGAGTCAACCTCGACTAGAGATAAGATCTCTCCTGAGCGACCGCATCAACCTTGATCAGAGATAAGATCTCTTCCGAGCGACTGCATCAACCTCGGTTAGAGATAAGATCTCTCCCAAGTGACCGAGTCAACCTTGGCTAGAGATAAGATCTCTTCCGAAGGACCATGGACAATCTCGACTAGAGATAAGATCTCTCCCGAGCGAAGACCTCATTCACAAAGGACGAGATGGGGGGAGAGGCCCTGACAACGGCCCTTATGTGCCCTCATAGTCCGTTAGGAACAGGAGGAGAACCTCATCCTAACGTGAGCAAAATCGAAGACCTCATTCATAAAGAATGAGATGGGGGGAGAGGCTCTGACAACGGCCCTTACGTACCCCGCAGCCCGTTAGAAACAGGAGGAGAATCTCGTCCCAATGCGAGCAAAGTCGAAGGCCTCGTTCACAAAGGACGGGATGGGAGGACCTCGGCTAGAGATAAGATCTCTCCCGAGCAACCCCACAGTCCGTTAGGAAAAGGAGGAAAACCTTATCCTAATGCGAGCAAAGTCCAAGACCGAACTTCGAAGTCTATAGGGGATAGGATATCCTTCAACCTCGGCGAGAGATAAGATCTCTTCTGAGCGACAACCTCGATCAGAGATAAGATCTCTCCCGAGCGACCGCATCAACCTCGACCGTAGGAGATAAGATCTCCTTCGAGGCAAACTCGGCTACAGAAGATAAGATCTTCTCCGAGCATGCGGGCCAAACTCAGCTGACTGGGCCGCAGGAGATAAGATCTCCTCCGAGGAAAGCTCGACTGTAGGAGATAAGATCTCCCTCGAGGAAAGCTCGGCTGTAAGAGATAAGATCTCCTCCGAGCGTCCGAATCAAGCTCGGCTGTAGGAGATAAGATCTCTTCCGAGTGCCCGCTTCAACCTCGACTGCAGGAGGTAAGATCTCCTCTGAGGAAAGCTCGATTGCAGGAGATAAGATCTCCTCCGAGTGACCGCATCAACCTCGATCGAAGAAGATAAGATCTTCTCTGAGGAAAGCTTGGCTGCAGGAGATAAGATCTCCCCCAAGAAAAGCTCGACTGTAGGAGATAAGATCTCCTCCGAGTGCCCGCATCAACCCCGGCCATAGGAGACCGAGCCAACCTCGACCAAAGATAAGATCTCTCCCGATTGACCAAGCCAACCTCGGCCTGAGATCGGATCTCTTCTGAGCACCTGTATTGACCTCGACTGTAGGAGAGATCTCCTCCGAGTCAGCCTCGACTGTAGGAGATAATGTCGTCCTCGATGAGCTCAACCTCCGACCTCGATCGTAGGAGATGAGACCTACCTCAACCTTGGTTGGAGATGGGATCTCCCCCGAGCTTCAACTTCAACATCAACTTTAGCTGGAGATGAGATCTTCCCCGAGCTTCGACCTAAACTAGCACGGAGCCCAGAAGAAAACTTTGGCAGTCACCTTTTCTGCGCTCCCTTTCTTTGAATTTCGAACTCGAGAGTGGGGGGGCTATTATTGGGGATAAACCCTATTTCAGCCGAAGTCTAGTTCGATGCTCAGTCTAATGCAATCAGTAGCCATGGAAGAGCTTCAGTGGATGAATTTTAGCTGAACTTTTAGGGTCGACCGAACTACTCAACGGTCGGATCTTAGCCGAACTCCTCAACGGTCGAACTTCTCAGCGGTCGTTCCTTCAGCCGACCGAGCTCTTTCGAACTTTCAGTGGTCGAACTTCTCAGCAGTTGTCCCTCGATCGAACTCCTCAGCGACCGAACTTCTTTCGAACTCCTAGCAGCCGAGGTTGAGCCGCACTCCTCCCGTCAGATGCCTACGACTCCTTCCAAGCTTTCTCTTCAGAAGTTCGAACTCCTCCAAAATGGGTACACGTCGAAGCTCTTCAACCCTTCATTCGACCTCGAGCGGCTCAGTATCAAGACAGCTGCAACCATCACCATCAGTCCACCGCAAGCCATAGCAACCCGCTACCAGGCGACGATGGCTGTCACCATCAATCCACTGCAGATGGCACCTTCTTCTGGGACTGACTCCGTCGAACCTCGAGCGGCCCACCAGCACGCGGCTACAGCTGTCACCGTCAAGCTCCGCCTATAAAAAGGATCCTTCAGAATCGCTAACCTCTGATCTCTATGCTTTAAGCTCTCCTCTCCCTCTCTAAGCTCTGAGAAAATTATTTTCGAGCACTCCATTCCTATTGGCCAGAGCTGACTTGATCGTCGGAGGATCCTGTCGGAGCCACCCCCCATTGGCTCCGGACGAAACTTTATTTTGCAGGTCTCCGATGGCGACCTCGTCCACCACTGCTCCAACTGATTTTGATGACGATCAGATTCTACGTCAACAGTAGAAAAGAAGATCATCGATGAAAAGATCTCGATTTATGAGTCACAACGAAAAAAATTTGGAGTAAATTAGACTCAAAGTGGATTAAAATTAAAAGAAAGATGCATACGATATTATAAAAAATGAAGATACTATGCTAAGAATCTAAAAAGAATGTATGTATCATTTTCATAAAATAATTATTTTTTTATAATTTGGGAAAGAAAAGGTGCGCTGGTTGTTTTCATGCGATAGGTGGGGTGTTATTTGATGGGTGATATTGACTTTTTAGAGCAATCAAATTTTAGTATCATTGCTAGAGATCATAATTTAATTACTTAAAAAATAAAATAATAATAAAAATTAGAAATTAAAAATTAATAAAAATTAATAAAAAAATTAAAAAATTAAAAAAATAAAATATTAATAATAAATTTTAAAAATTTAAAAAAAATTAAAAAAAATAATAGTAAATTATACTGATACTACATAAGCTATTTATAAAATAGAGATCTAACCATAAAATGTAACAAGTAAAAACTTTTTACTTTTGATTGGATATCATGTTTTGTTTGCATTGCATATCCATAAGATATTTTAAAGGCACTAAATATAATTAAACAAGATAAGATGAGAATTTAATCATCCTTTCTTAGCCTATAAATTACATTCTTGTATTTGCATAACCTAGATCTTAATTCTTAAAATCAATTAGACATTGGCTTCTAAGGATACTCGAGCTTATTAGAATAAGAAATTCTAAGAGTTAGACCGGATTAGGGTTAGTTAATTTAATTAGTATCTAAGGCAAGTGGTTCAAAAATTGCATCTCGAAAAAAGGTGGTTGCTTAATTGATTTCATTAGTTTACCTAATCAAGATAATTGGTGTCTAAGAAAAGCAACGAGGGGACCCCCCACCGACCTTATATTTATCTGACCAGTTAAGTGGCTGATTTTATACTTGGAAGGCTTGAAGGTGACCTTAGTAGTTAGGAGCTATCTAGATCTAGGATAATCCTTAGTCAGGATTGTTTGCATAACTTGATTGCTAACCCATAAATATTAAACCAAATAAAATTTCTCTAATCTATTTTTTAATTTTAGAACTCTCTAGGCTTTTATCTTTAGAATTTCTTTCATCTCTTTTTATCTTATTAAAAAAATTCTTAAAAAATTTAAAAAAAACTAAAATCTTTCTGTGTTTGCTCTAAGGTATAATTGTAGGGTATTTACTTGGCATTATTCATCACAATCCAAAATTCAACCCCTAGATCCTAAAATTGAACAAACCCTTGGAGTTAACAAATCTAGAATTATGGCCGCATCCTTTTGCTAATTAAGGAAATACTTTACTTCTTTTTCTGATACCTATAACCCCTATACATCCATGTATGAACCTAATAGTGATGGAATCTATAAGACTAGAGACTCCATAGATATTCACAATAAGATAGATGAGTTATCCCAGAAACTTGATTGTCTACTGAATATAAGACACTCTCCTGCCTTACCTTTGCATGTGTGTGATATATGTTCAAACCCCATCCACTTGGTTAGTGAATGTTCAGCCACATATCGATCTTGAGAATTTGCGTATGTGCAAACTTATCCAACCCAAACCCAGACTATTAATTATTATAATTCTTACTCCAACACCTACAATCTGAGTTGAAAAAATTATTCAAATTTTTATAAGACATCATAATCAATAACTGATTATGAACTTAGTTATCTGGAGGAAACTTATATAGTATACTAATATCAAAATATTTCACAATCCTCTTCAAATGCCTATAATTCAATATTTAAAAAAAATATTTTACACATATTAGAAACCCAAACTCAATCTATAGCCAAGCTAGAAACTCAAGTTAGTCAGCTAACTGCTACATTTAATAGTTGGAAGAAGGAAGAATTATCAAGTCAACCCATAAGTAACCCAAGAAAATAATATATGGTTGAGAGCTCCAATATTCATGAAACCCTTATAGAACAGTCTAATACACAAACTAAAAATTATTTTAAGGTGGATGTACCTAAAGATGTAATTAAGAAAGTTATCTCTAGAATTATTTCTTGGGATCCAGTGGATACAAGTAGAGATCCTTTTTGAAATTGATGATTTTAATATAGATGGATATACTCAAAATATGAACACATTATTAGAGCCATCCAATTTTAGCACCACTCTTCTATGGGCTAAGAAATATGAATCAATACCTGCTTCAATAGCTTTTTCTTTAGAATTACCACATTCTTTAAAACTAAATCCATCCTTGGTCACATCTGAGTATGCATGTTTAGAATCAAGTGACACTCTTCTGGTACCCATTACATCGGACTCAATCCTTACTCTAACAACTTAATTCTTGAGCATATTAGAAGAACAAATAGAAAAAATTCTCAACAAACATGAATCCATGAATGGGTTCATAAATTATCTTCTTAAAATTAGAAATTTAAAACTGACTAAGAATGGGATCATGAATTACTTTTTGAAGATTGGCAATAAAATACTAAAATTTATAAATCGAATTGCAAACCATCTTTCTGAGATTGGTAAACCAAAATTATTGAAATTTGTCAATCTAATTTTTGACACAAGATAGGCAGAATCGCCTGGTCTAGCTGAAAACCTTAAATTTAGCGATTGTTGAGAGGCAACCCATCATTTTTATCTTTTTCTCTTTTAAATTTTTAATTTTTATTTTTGTAGAAAACTAATAAAGATGATTAGCCCAAGTTGGATGGAGCACATCATCAAAATATCTTGTATGCATCTGATGGAGTATAATGAAGAATCTGCAAACAACAAATCAGGTGGTACCCCTCCTTGATAAATATTTTTATTTTTTCTTCTTTCATTAAGGATAATAAAAATTAAGTTAGGAGGGAGAATAACTAACTTTAAATTTTAAGAGTCCTCAAGTATGATTTGAAATAATTAGCTTTATATACCTAAATTTTATTTTGATTAAAAGTTAATTAGATACCTTAATCAATGAATGATTAACAGTCTAGATAATTTTAGAGATACCAAGAAGTAAATTATTAAAAAAATTTAATGAATGATAGGGTTTAGATCAGACTAAATTTTAAGAGTGATTTTAGAATCTTCTTCTTACTAATCTCAATAAAAAATCTGATTCATGAAAGTTGGGTAGAAAGATCAAAATATGCAAAAATCTTTCTTAAAATTTACTTTTATTTATAAAAAAATATTAATTTTTTATTGAGTAATTGGGCTCTTTTGCCTAACTAAACATTATGGTTCATGTAAAAAGATGAACAATGTAAAGAAAAAAAGATTTAGCATTATCTCACTAAATAATCAGGCTCCTTCACTTAAGTAAGTATTATAGTTCGCATCAAAAGATGAAGATGTAAGAATCCAAAAAAAAATGGATAATAAGGGGACTAAATTATAAGAAGATAATAAGCCCTTCTCACGAAGATTTAAAGAGAAAAATGAAAAGTTGGTGAAAGAAAATCTTTAAAAATATCAATGGCTAACACTTAATCACTAATTTATCTGTTTTACTTGAGGACGAGCAAAATTCAAATTGAAAGGTATGATAAATATATTAAATATATTTATAAAAATATTAATTTAAAATTAATTTATTTTTATTCTTAAGAATTGATATTTTTGTTTCATCTTTTGCAGAAAAGAGGATCATTGATGAAAAGATCCTGATTTATAGATCATCATGAAGAAAATTTAGAGTAAATTGGACTCAAAATAAATTTAAATTAAAAGAAAGATATATACGGTATTACAAAAAATGAAAATATTATGCTAGGAACCCAAAAAGGATGTATACATCATTTTTATGAAACAAAAGTTTCTTTTTGTAATTTGGAAAAGAAAAGGTGTGCTGGTTGTTTTCATGCGGCAGGTGGGGCGTTATTTAATGGATGATATTCATTTTTTGGAGTGATCAAAGCGCATATTAATATATAATTAAAATACCAACGTATTGGAAAGGAATAAATTAAACTAGTTTTAACTTACCAAAAATATCTCTCAGGGTGCATCACGAGCTCTCGATGGCCAACTCGAGAAATCATTCATCAAGCTCGGCATCAATTAGCGTATGATCCCGGTAACGACACGAGATGTTAAAGGCTCTCTGAATATGCTGTAAAATTAATTTTAAAAAATAAATATTAATTTTAAAATTATTAAATTTTAAATATATTAATTGAATATGTAGTATTTATGAGCAACTTTAGATATAGATGATCTGTCAATCTTTTGATTGAGTCGGAGATGTCGCAAGCCGGGCGGGTTCCCAACCATGGTGTTGTATATGAGAGCCGATGGCCACTAGTGCATATGACTGTGGAGTCACTGGTGACCCTTTATCCTCCAAATCCAAATGCAAAAAATCTAATACAAAAAATATTATATTAGTTAACAAATAATAAAATAACATAAATAAAAATATATAAAGTATTAAAGCTTACCGTCCGATATGAGAGGTGCAGAATCATGAGAACTAGCCATGCGATCGCTCTCTCTTTGAGAGTTCTATCCTCGACTAGCGTAGCTTCAGCCTTTAAAAGACATGAT
Organism: Cocos nucifera; assembly: GCA_006176705.1. NCBI lineage: Eukaryota > Viridiplantae > Streptophyta > Magnoliopsida > Arecales > Arecaceae > Cocos > Cocos nucifera. The sequence goes on along the minus strand of QRFJ01000050.1, from coordinate 2,096,172 downwards.
ATATGCTCTCTAAAAATAAAAATAAATAGATTTACTAAATTAATTATATAATTATGGATAGCAATGCAATATTTAAAATAATGCAATATAAGTAATTAAAATAATTTAAAAATTATATACTTAGCACTACTCATTGGTTTTTTCAAATATTTGGTATCCTTCGAAATCTTCTTTCAATTCTTCCTCTTCTTCCACCTCTTTCTCTTCTTAGGAAGGATTGTCTTTTAAAATAATCTCAGTTGGATCTACCTTCTCATGTTGGCCATCTTTACATTCCTGAAGCATCTAATTCTACATCATCGAATGATTGATGAACTCCTATTGTCTAATCCTCTTTAAAGCATTCTGATAATTAGGGCTCTTCTTCTTCGAGCGCATAATGAACGACTCAAAATTTAATTTTGCATATAGCCCACCAATCTTTTCTTTCTTTTTCTCTTGATAGAAAAGAAGTATAATATACTTAAGCAGCTTGTGCAGCTAGTATATATGGGTTGTTGACATAAGCTTTTAATCCCCATTTGATCTTAATAAGCCCATACTGTGGATCAACTTTTATACCATTATCGGTATCGAACCATTAGCACTGTAATAGAATAACATTATTACCTTCAATGTAGCTCGTTTTAATCACTTCTTTAAGGATTCCATAGTAGTCACTCTTTAGCTTATCTTTCCACTAGCTGTCTTTTATACACACACTACTATTTATTATGCTTTTATAATTTTTATATTACTGGATGTAGAATTTGAAACCGTTTATGTTACAGCACTATAGTATATCATGTATTTTTCAGGCCCATAACCTAATGATCTCAACTTTCTTGGTATGGACTCGCTGCCTTGAATGACCAATTTATGGAACCAACATACAAAGTTCTTTATCTCTGAGCACTATGTTGACATTTCCTCATCAGTTATGCTCAGATTTTCTTCTTTCAACATCTCATCATATTGCCTAAACATGCATAAGATAAATATATTGAAATAAGTGATTAAAGAGATGGAATTATGATAGACACTTATAGGATATATGAGTCGACCTCCATATAGTTTAGCAAAATATTTGTCTTTGCCTGTCGAAGTTCAGCATCGAAGAAAATCTGGTGAACCTCGAGCCTAAATTTTTGAGCGGGATAGGCAAATATTGAAATCACCCGCTCTGATCCCTCAACACCACCGGCATCATTTTGATCCACTTGAGCCAGCTTGGTTTGCACACTGAGATTAAAGTAGTGCCGATTGAAATTTGAAATCTCTTCTATTATGTAAGCTTCCGCAATAGAACCTTCAACTCAGACCTTATATTTTATTTTCTTCTTGAGACCGTACATATATCTTTCAAATGGATACATCCACCTATATTGCATTGCACCCCCCCACTCTAACTTGATAGGCTAGATGAATCATGAGATGCTCCATGGAGTTAAAGAAATTAGGAAGGAATATCTTCTCCAACTTGCATATGATCTTTACACTGCTAGCCTCAAGACTGAATATATGATCGGTAGATAGTTTGGTAGTATAAATATCTTTGAAGAGAATGCTAAGCTTGGTCAAAGAACTCCATATGGGGTTGGGAAGGTGATCACGCCAAGCAAATGGGAGTAATCATTGCATGAATACATGGTAGTCATGGCTCTTTAGTCCATAAAATTTGCAATCTTTGACATTGATGCATCAAGCTAGATTACTTGTATAATCATATGGGAATTTAAGACTTTTACACCATTTACAAATGTCCTTCAACTACTCTCTTGTTAAGGTATAAGATGCTTTTAGCTTCAAAATATTTTTAGGTGACATCTATATCAGTTCTAATAGAGAATGCTTGTATATGTTCTTCATATATATTCGAGCCTTAGGATTGTCCTTCGTCTTATCCTTGACATCCATAATCGTATAGAAAACATTGTTGAATACATTCTTCTCGATATGCATGATGTCAAGGTTATGATGGATAAAATTAATGGACCAGTATGGTAATTTCCAAAAGATGCTTCGCTTCATCTAGTTATGAGTTCTACCAAATCTCTGAGGCTTCTGCTTATTAAATTTAATGCCAAATAAGACTTCGTCCAATTGGGATACCCTCTGAAATACTTCCATACCACTAAGTCGTTGGGGTGCATGGTCTTTCTCTATCTTATTCTTGCTGAAACTATCCCATTGCTTTCGAAAAGAATGATGTTCAGAAAAAAATTGATGATGACAATCGAACCAGCAAGGCTTTCGACCATGCTCAAGCTGAAATGATTTTATATTCTCCATACAATAGGGACATGCTAGCTTTTCATGAGTGTTCCATCCTGACAGTATCCCATAAATAAAAAAATCGTTAATGGTCAACATCAATGCAACCTTTATTATAAAATTTTATTTTTTTTGATGCATCAAAAGTATAAATGTCACCATAATAATTTCAACTCATCAACAAAATGCCTTAAATATGCACCAATATTTCTACTAGGATGTCATGGTCCAAGAATGAGTAATATAAGAAAAATGTTATGTTCCTTCATGCACATTCCAGATGGTAGATTGTATGGAGTAATAAATACTGACCAACATAAATAAGGGGCTACTGCATAATAGAACAGTGTAAAGCCATCAGTAGATAGATCTAGTCGAACATTACATGATTCTTGAACAAATAAAGAATGGCAAGCATCAAATTACTTTCATGCCTCGCTATCCGATGGATGACACATCATATTGGGATTTTTGCATGGTCCTTCTTTGTGTCATCTCATCTGCTCGACAGTATTATTGGATAAGTAGAGCCTCTGAAGTCTAGGAGTGAGAGGAAGGTATCGAAAAATCTTGTATGGTATATCTTTTTGATTTCTATCATCTTGTCTTGGCTTAAATCGGCTTGCAACCGCATATGTCGCATAAGCTCTTCTTTTGGTCCCCTTTATAAAAAAGCATCCAACCATTACGGTACGTATCTATTTCCTCATATCCCATGTCCAACCCTTTCATCATTTTTTTTTGAAGCATAGAAGCTCTCAACAAGCTTCTCATCCTTCGATAGTATTTTCTTTATTATTGCTACCATCCTATTATAATAATTGATCGTCATATTAAACTCGATCTTCAAGTTCAACAACTCTGATACAGCTAATAATAGATATGGGCATCGAACTATGCCTGGCTCAATCCGATCCATCCCATAAATGGGCTATGCCGGCATGGCACAGCAAGCATAAAACCCCCATCCGGCACGGTCTTAGGCCCGAAAATTGGCGAGCCAGGCCTGGCATGGCTCATTGGCCTGTTAGGCCTATTTTTTTTTTTAGCCTTAACAGGCCGTGCCAAGCATGGTCCGTAATGGTATGAAATGGTCCATGCCTGGCTCGGCTCGTAATGGCTTGAAACGGACTAGACCGGCCCATAATGGCTAAAATCAATTTTTTTTATTTTTAAGGGTTAAAATGGTTAGTTTTCTTATTTTTACCATTTTAACCCTTTCAACAGCCAAAAAATAGCTAGATTGAGAAATATTTTGAAAAAATAAAAATTTGAAACTTCTATAAATAGAGCCTTTCTCTTTTATTCTTACTACATCAATTCATCAAACTAATTCTCTCTCTCTTTAATCTTCCTACTTCTATTTATTCTCTCTTCTAGTAATTCTTCTCTCTTCCATTAAATATTTAGTATGTAGCAATTATAGTTTAGTAATTCAAGAGTCATACAAGAGAAGGAAGCATCTCTCTTTTAGAGGTCATAGTTTAAAGATAGCTCCATAAATCTGGCTCTCCGATTGTTCGACCTCTGGCGGCCCGGCTCTCCTCTGACTTTTCAATTCTCCAGTCTCAGCTCCATCTTTTCTTCCTCTTTAGCTCTATAATTTAATTTTTTTTTGCTGGTTACTAATTAGTTTTTATTTTTTTATATTTACTTAGTTTAGATGGTAAGTTATGATGATGAGAGTATAGCCGGTGCCGCTAGGCATGCTGACATTTCTCTTCCTATTTCGGAGAAGGAAGAAATTCTTTCTGCTCCCTTTGAAGCCTCTTTTAGGAAAGTTGGATCCTCTTTCCGTAAGAGGACCAGCACTATGTGGAATAATTTTGATAGAATTTTGATAGATGAAGTCTATAAGATAAAATATAAAAAATATACTAAATTATATAGTTGTGCCAGTACTAGAGAAACTGACCATTTGAAGAGACATGAAGAGTCTCATAGGATAAGTGATTCTCGTCTTCAAAGCATTCTTAATACACAAAGAGGTGCTCTTGTTGAAACTTTTGCCTATAATCATGAAAATCAAAGAAAAATACTTGTAAAATGAATAGTTAGAGATGAATTATCCTTTAGCTTATATGAATCTTTCAATTTTGAAGAATATATTTAATTAGCTTTATAATCCGCTTATAGAAAAACTAGTAGACGTACATTTAGAAAAGTAACTATGATAAATTATTTAGTAATGAAGCATGATTTAATTGATACTTTTTCTACTTTAAATGTAAAAGTATCATTAACTTCTGATATATGGACTGCATCTGTAGGTAGTATGTATTTTATTTCTGTCACCGCTCATTACATAGATAATAATTGATAATTAAATAAGTGTATTCTTGCTTTTCATTCTTTTGATTATCTCCATTCTGGCCAATAAATTTCTAATATTATTTATCAAACTACAGCTTCATATGGTATTAGTAATAAAATTATATCTATTACATTTGATAATGTATCTCATAAAATGTAGTTATCTAATTATTGAAAGATTCTTTTCATTCCATTGTTAATAAAAAATTATTTCATATTAGATTTGCATGTCATATTTTAAATCTTTTTGTTCAAGCTAGAATGGGCATGGTTCAAGATATAATTATAAAAATTAAGAATATGGTATCTTTTATTCATGCTTCAAGAATACGATTACAAGAATTTAAATAATTATGTTTAGACCATGGTAAATATTTTAAAAAATTTAAACTTAATATAGTTATCCATTAGAACTCTACATATATGATAATTCATGATGCACATCCATATAAAAATTTATTAAATGAATATATAAATGATCATGGATTAGGATTTATTTTGATTGAAAATGATTATAAAAAAGAAAAAAATTTAGAAGATTTTTTAGTTAGTTTTTATAATGCTACAAATACTCTTTTTGGTGTTTATTTTTCAATCTCTTATGTATTTTTACAATAAGCATATATAATTTATGATCAATTTGTATAATATAAATTTGATGATATTTTAATATTTATTATTTATAAAATAGAAAAAAAAAAATATTAGTATTGAGATATGGTATGTTCCATGCATAACTTAGCTACTGTATTTGATCCACGGATCAAATTAAGTGGCGTGCATATTTTACTTGATGAAATTGATAAATATATGAATTATGATTCTGAAGAATCTAAACCTGAGGTAACTCAGCTACTTCATGATATTTTTATATTATATAATAAAAAGTTTTATGGATCTAGATAGTCTACATCATCTTCATAATCAACTTCTAGTACCTCTTGTTCATCATCTATTTTTTTATTTTTTGCACATAGGAGATATTCACATGTATCTTCTTCATCTGCATCTTCTTCATCTTTAAGTAATGAATTAAAATTTTATTTATAAAATAATATATCTTCTGCATTAGATGAAAATCAAATAGAAAATCTTGATGTATTGGTCTGGTGGAAGAATGTAAAAAATTAATATCCTGTTATGTCTACAATTGTACGTGATATTTTAGCTGTGCCAATATCCACAGTAGTATCAAAATCAGCTTTCAATATAGATCGATGCATTTTGGATAAAAAGAGGAGCAGGATGATGGGTAAGACAATTGAGATGCTGCTCTACTTTAAAGATTGGTTGGATGCGGAGGCGAGACTTCAGGACAAAGGGGGACATGATACTGGATCTGATGATGAGGATGATACAAATACAATAGATAATTAGTTAGATTTATTTTTAATTTTTAATTTTTAAAAATTATATATTTTTATTTTTTATTTATTGAGGTGAGTCATCTCTATTTTCTTATTAGTTCTCTCTCTTTGTATTCTGGAGGTTAGGCCTAGCCCTCTTCCATCTTTTGTATAATTTTGATTTATGTTAATAAACTGGTAGGGATCCACGCCAAACCCTCCACTATTATAAGGTGGTTTTTATTTTTATAAAAAAAAAATATCTTATATTTTTTTTATTTATCCATCAATTTAATTTATTTTATAAAAAATATTTTTTAAAATAAAAATTTTAAAGAGGCTATAGCATGCCAAATGGACCGTGCCAAGGCCCATATTGACTGGCATGCAGGTTGTGCCGGGCCTGAGTGCGTGCCGTACCGTGTCGTGCCAGCCCAGGCCTTAGAGGGCCGTACCGAACTTGGCCCATAGGCCACCAAACCCCAGCTCGGCCCGACCTGGCCCTCTATTTTGGGCCGTGCCATGGCATGGCTTGCTACAATGCTAAGTGGGCCATGCCTAGCATGGTCCAGTTCGTGCCAGGTTGGGTGCCCATGGGCAGCCCGGCTTGGTGCCCACCTCTAGCTGATAATATAGTGTACGTTTCACATTCCGACAATAGTGGTTTATCAACATCTTTCAGCATATGGTAGAAATCACAGCTGCCAGCTTCTAGATCATCCTTCATATCTTAGTTAAATTTAGGATCAACCGCATCCATAACAATATCCACTATTCTATTTGTATCCATGTTCTGTTCGGTTCTAAGCCTTACAATTTTCTCTCACATCTCTTTATGTAGGTACCAATATTTATAATTAGACATATACTCTTATACAAATAGATAGTAATTATATTCATATCAAATATTTCTCTATTACCACATCTGTTATAAGGACAGCGAGCCTGTCCTTGATGTAAGAGTGCCACATTACCAAAAATAAAATCATAAAAGTACTCTATACTCTTCCTATATTCAGCATAAATCTTTCTATCGACTACTCAATAATCCATCCAACTACGATCCATCGTAGACTATCTAAGAATTTTGCATATACATAAATATAAGATAATTATTAAATATTATTTTATCATTCAAAATAGCTTACATAGTAAATTAATATATCCTATCATCAACTAATAGGTAAAGATAGATTCTATCCTATTTAGGAAATACATTAATTCTATTGGTCCATTACAGTAATCAAACGATATATAATAGGAGCCAAAAAAATTTTGGCAGCATTTTTTCTTAATTTTTTCATGTAGGAAGAATAAATAGAAAATTTTATTCAAAATTTTTGAATCCTCAGTATACCGTTTGATTACTATAATGACCTATAGAATTACTTGCATTTTTCAAACCATCAATAGTGGATAATTAATTGATCAATGTATATAATTTTTTTATCCATACAAAAATAAATAAATATATAGATATATTAGAATATATACATCAATCAACTGATAGGTCTATCATTCCATGCAATATAAATTTTATTCAAATCAACACATAATTAATGATGTTCGGTACTTTCCATCGACTTGAGTGCATAGGGCTCCTATCGGCTTAAGTGCATAGGGCACATGGGGTGCAATGCCTTTAATGCCAGCTATGACTTGAGGCCCTAGGCATGCAAGGCATGCCGCGGTCTCATATTTGCAATACTGCCTGGCATCTTCTCTCGATTCGAACATTCTACATGCCGAGATCCAAATTTTATATATCTATTTAATTATTAATTAATTAATTAGTTAATTAGTTAGTGATGGCACTAGCCATCACTAATACTGACAACATCAGTTGATGCTAATGCCATCGCTACTGGTACTACTTACAGTGGTAGGAAAGGGGTTGCAAGATTGGGGCCGCAAGTTGAGGGCGGCGAGATAGGGGCCATGTGGTTAGACTGATCAGGATGGAGCCATGCGGAGGTCGACAGGATAGGAGCGGCAAGCTCCGGGGCCATGACATAGGAGGCACCGGCGGGGCTAGGATGGTCGTGGGAGAGGCTAGGTTGAGGTGGTAAGCTCGGGGCCATGGCGTAGGAGGCACTGGCGGGATGGGGGTGGCCATAAGAGAGGTAGAGTCGAGGTGGCAGACTTGGAGCCACGGCATAGGAGGCACCGACGGGGTGGGGGCAGTCATAGAAGAGGTGGGGCAGGGGTGGCTGGCTCGAGATTGTGGCATAGGAGGCATCGATAGGGTCGGGGTAGCCATGGGAGAGGTGGGGTCAGGGTGGCTAGCTCAGGGCTATGGCGCAGGAGAAGCTGGCACGTTCGGGGCAGCCGCGGGCAAGGCAAGGGCAGGGCTACGGGATTGAGGCAGCCTCGGGGGAGGTGGGGTCGAGGCAGTGGGTTTAGGATGGCCGCGTAGGAGCGCTGGCAGGCTTGGGTGAAGAGGGGCTGGGGTGGCAAGCTCGGGGCCGCAGCGTAGGAAGGCACCGATGGGATCGGGTCACTAGAAAGAAGGATGCACAGGGAGTTGGGAATGTTGGGAAGGATGCACGGGGAGTGGAGAAGGCGCAAAGAATTTTTTTCACTCGAAATTTTTTTTTCCATCGATGGAGCTTGAGAAGTTTTATGGGAGGATTATTACCAACGGCAAGATTACTATCGGTAATATGTTCGGCAAAATTATAGATTCTATTCCAGGTTATTAGCGATGGCAACTTTCATTACTAATAACAAAATGCCATTGCTAATAATAGTAAATTTTAATATTATTTTTTTAAAAAAAAATAACTATTATCGATGGCAAGCAACCATTGGTAATATAGTCGAAAAAAATATTACCATCTATTAGCGACAGTAGTCTCCATCGCTAATACAAAAATACCATCACTAATAATATTAAATTTTAATTTTAAAATAATATATTTTTTAAAAATTAATAATGATGATAAGAATTTGATCGTTAAAGTAGTCGCTAATAATCATAATTTTTTTTAAAAAATATATTTTTATATTAAATTTTTTCTTTTAGGTTATTTTTTTGGGTGGTTAAAAATTAATATTGGATTTTACTAAGTTTTTAGGCTTAATTAATTTATGGATAGAGTCCTAATTGATTTAAAATATATTTAATTTAATTAAATTTGACTTAATTTAAGACTAATTGAATTTTAATATTTCAAATAGGACTTGCATTCAAAGTTTAATTGAATTAGATTTGATAGGATTTCGATTTGAATTCGAATCAAATTCGAATGGAACCTAAATTAAAAATTATTTTCTTTCAATTGATTTAAATCATATCAAATTTAATAAGGCTTGACTTAATTTTAGGATAATTTTGTTTAAAATCTAATTAGAACTTAGATTCAAAGTCTAATTGAATTAGGTTAGATAGGATTTTGAATTGGATTCGAATTGGATTCCAATTAAATTTGGATTGAATCTAAATTAAAAATTATTTTTTAAATTAATTTAAATTAAATTAAATTTAATTAATCCTGACTTAATATAAAAATAATTGAATTTTACTATCTAAGTAGCACTTGAATTTTAAAGTCTAATTGAATTAGGATTGACAGATTTTCTAATTGGATTCAAATCAGATTTGAATTAAACTCAAATTAAAAATTATTATTTTTAATTAATTTAAATTAACTTTAATTTAATTAATTTTAACTTAATTTAAGATCAATTAGATTTTATAATCTATGTAGGATTTGGATTCAAAGTCTAATTGAATTAGGTTTGATAGGATTTCGAATTGGATTTGAATATAATCATGGATCAAGTTTTAATTGATTTAAATTAGATTTAATTTAAGTAGGCTTGACTTAATTTGAGGCTAATAAAATTTTATAATTTAATTAAGTAGGACTTGAATTCAAAGTCTAATTGAATTAGGTTTAACAGGATTTCGAATTAGATTTGAATTATATTCGAATCGAATCTAAATTAAAAATTATTTTTTAATTATTTAAATTAATTTAAATTTAATAAATTTTTAATTTAATTTAAATATAATTAAATTTTATTATTTAAGTAGGATTTGAATTAAAAATTTAATTAAATTAAAATTGATAGGATTTTAAATTAGATTCAAATCAGATTTGAATTAGATTCAAATCGAATTCAAATTAAAAACTATTTTTTAATTATTTAAATTAATTTAAATTAAAGATAATTAAATTTTATTATTTAAGTAGGATTTGAATTAAAAGTCTAATTAAATTAGGATTGATAGAATTTTGAATTAAATTTGAATTAAAAACCAAATTCTTTTAATTGATTTAAATCATATATAATTTAATTAATCTTAATTTAATTTAAGATTAATTAATTTTTTTAATCTAAGTAAAACTTGGATTCAAAGTTAAATTAAATTAGCTTTGATAGAATTTTGAATTAGATTCAAATTATGTTCAAATTGGATTCAAATCATGTTCGAATTAGATTCGAACCAAAGTTAGAGTATGTTGGATTATTAGCAACACCAAATATTCCATCACTAATTCCATCATCAATAATATTTTAAAAATAACTTTTTAATATATTATTTTTAAAAAATTATTAGTGATGGCATGTTTTTCATTACTAATAGCCAAAATTCACCATCGCTAATATATATTTTATGTTTAAATATTATAAAAAATTTAAATAATTTAAATAATTTTAATAGTGGCTTACATCGTTACTAATAATTATTAAACCATCACTAATAGTTAATTATTAGCGATGATACTTTTTTGTTACTAATAATCCAAATTTGCCATTAGTAATATTTTTTTATATTTAAATATTTTAAAAAAATAAATTTTTAAAGATGGTGCTCACCGTCATTAATAACAAAATTGCTATCACTAATAGTATTAGCAACAACATTATTTTTTATCGGTATTGCAGTGGCAAAAAATCTTTATTAGAATTTCTATCGCTAATGCCGTCACTAATATTTAATTTTCTTGTAGTACGTATTTCTATTCAAAAAGTTATCTCCAAACTAGATCGATATAAAACCGACTAAAGGAGTATAACATATCCAAATGATACCATAAAGTCCGACCAAATGAGGATAAGGGAGAATCAAGTTTGTCTGAATAAGATTGGATAAAGTCGAACTCTGGCTGTAAGAATCCTAACCAAATGAGAACAAACGAAATGTTAGACACCTGATCTCCGGATTAGATCTTACTAATGAAGAATATGAGACATCCGATCTTCAGATTGGACCTCACAAATGAAGAATGTGAGACACCCGATCTTCGAATTGGATCTCATAAATGACCATATGAGATATCCAATCTCCGAATTGGATCTCATAAATTTATCATGATATATTTTGATTTCAGATTCAACCTCAAAAATATCCAAATTGAAGCTAAGCCTATGGGCTATACAACTAACATTCAAAGAGATCTACACTCTCACACATCAAAACCCTTTAAAAGAAAGAGGTGGGACATAGCCAGTCGAAGTCTTATCATATATGAAGAGGACTTGACTTGCCAATCTCGAGCTCAAGTAGGGGTACTTCTTAAAAACTTCTACCATTTTATTAAGATCGGTTTAGTTTTAACCACTTGATTTGATATTCATACTTTCACTTGTTGTATCAACTCACATCGTGACTCGATCGAGATCGGTTAATGACATCTAGTATTAATTTGATCGAAGTTGGACATTATTTGTCTAGATTTAGAAATCTTTTGAAATCTCCAAAGCATTTTAAAACCTACATCGGATAAAATGAAGTTGAAAATATCCAATGTAAAAGAGAGGGAAAAGTTATTGAAGAAAATTTGCTTTTTATTACCATCAAAGGTATTTACAAAGCCCAAGTTGGGCTGATATAGTAGCTCAAAAAGAAAAATAGAGAGTAGACTAGAAAAATCAGGCAGTAGCCTGGGGAACATTGGAAGGAGTAGTAGTAGCTGAAGCTGAGTCTCTATTAGTCGATGGAGATTCCATAGAAATGACTTCAATGGCTGGGGCTTCAGCGGTAGTTGGGGTTGGAGATGGAAGTTGAGAAGCCACATCAGTAATTGATCAGGGCAATCCAATAGTTGGAATAGCATTCGACGTCGACTAAATGAAAGTCTCAAAAATTGATGTAGTAGGCGAGTCAAATGCCGCCCCGATAGCCGCATCAGGGGTAACCTTGCTTAGATTGAGGTCAAGAAAGAACTTCTTGATCAGGTTCTTATAGCTCAGGAACCCAAAACCGTACGCCCCCTCAGAAGCTTCATAATTTCATCTTAGAATGCCTTAAAGAATTTATAATCCTCCATAACTCAAGCAGCATCCTCCTTGTACCTTTCAGTGTCCCCAGCTCGAGCAGCATCCTCCTTGTACCTCTCAGTGTCCCATTGAAATACAGGAAGGCTTTTGTCCCGAGCTACTATGGTCTTCTCCGCCTCCTTCAGTTTGACCTCCAGCTTGGAGTCCTTCGAACCTCCTTTCATAGCTCAAGTAACTTCTTCTTATTTTTGTTCATTTTTTTCTACTAGTTCAGCAGATATTGATTCTTCTCCTTTATTATGGCCAGCTTCTCTTGGAGTTGCTTCTTCAACTCTTCAGCAGTTCTGGCCTCATTGGTGGCATTTTCTTTAGCTATCTTTTTGCAGTCCTTTTCATCTTGTAGCTCGTCTTCTAGAGACTTCTTATTCTCATAAAATTATGACAGGTACTCACTAAGCAACCTAAAGTACATGATAGACTAAAAAAGAAAAAGATAAAAAGAAGATCAAACCGATATAAAATCGACATAAAAAAAAGAAAAAAAAGGGAGAACTTACATCCAAAATACTATTGAACCAAAAGTTGAGTAACTGCTCGATTGAGTAGTCTTGCCTTTGGGCATCAAGGTCTCTTTGTGGCATCACCGTATACAATAGCTCTCTATCGAGCCACGGCATCTCCAATAGTGATGCTTGAAATAGATCGATCTTGTCAGTTGAAGTAGATGGCAGATTAATTTCAGAAAGTTTCGATCTCTCTGTAGGTCGAGATAGCTTGGCGGATGTCAGAGGCAGCATAGGAGACTAGCTCGACCTTAGGCATGTTTCTTTTTGAGGGTGGACAAGCCACCTCGGTAGTTTGCCGATGACCTTTTGACACCCCCTTGATGCACAAATTGAGACTGCATTTATTACCATTGGCTCCAAAGCGGAAATTGGAGAAGCTCGAGGAGAAGTCAGCCTAGAGCTCCTAGTGGCCTCTTTCCCTCTCTTGATAGCAGGCTAGTCGGTGGGGTCTTGCTTTCTTTTTTCACCTCCATAAGCTTCTTTAGGTCAAACTTCATGATTCCTATAATATTGAAGAAAAATTCTATTAAGGAAACATGCATATGTTTGAAGAGATGAAAAGAATTCAATATTAGACTTATCCTGAAGAGAAATTTGGCTGATGTTGGCATCGAACAAAGACTAATCGGTCACCAACTGGCTCAGCTTGGATATCTTCATACCCAGTAGTTCTTCAAAAGTCTTTTTATCTCCAGATAAGACTTGGCTATTGGAATTTTATTCAAGCTAAAGTTTACCCCAGCTATAACTGAAATCCCAAGGAATATATATTAGAAGAGATAAAATAGAAATGACTTTTCCAGTTATGGATTGAATAAGGAAGGGGAGGATTGAATTTACATTTAGGCCGAGGTGAGAAATACCACCAGCCTTTTTCATTCGAATAATTTTTTAGGATGAACAATATCCTAAAAAGAGAGATCTTAAGATTTATGGTAGCAAAGCATCAGTAGATAATGAAAACTAAGATCATCCTAATAGCATTGAGAGTGTTCTAGGTTGGATAAAGCCTATAAAAATCTAAGATATTGTAGATAAAGAGATGCAAAAGAAACCACAGTCCAAACTAAAGTGCCTCATCATAAAATATGACACAATCTTTTGGAGGTTTGGTAACCCAACTATCCCAGCCTAAGATAATTAATTGAAAGTTCTCGAAAATGTGATACTTGTCCCTAAGCTTCTGGAGGTTGAGATTGGTTATAACAGATTGTTCAATACCCGAACCAAAGGAATCCATAAATTGTCTTATCGGAGACTCTGAATCATGCTTGCCAGAAGTACTAACTTCAGTGGTCACTCGAGATGGAGTGGTCACCTCAAGCTCGAGTTGGAGCTGGATAGACTGATAAATTCAATCATCTAGAACCTTTTTCCCCCTTCTTTTATCACCACCGGAAGATACACTCTTACAAGAGGACATTCTTTAAAAACAAACAAAAATGACACTAAAAGAAGGAGATGAAATGAATGAAGAAAATGGAAACAAAAGGAAACTCTGTTTGAAAAAAGGACTAAAGATTGGACTAAGGATTGAAGAACCTACCTAAAAAAAGAAAAAAGAGGCTCTGAAGAAGCTTTTCTTCTCTAATTCCAGCAATTTCTCTTCCACCTCCAACAAGTATTGAAAACCCTTTTTCTCCAACTTCAATGGGGCTTAGAAAGTTTTGAAAAACTTTCGGCAGAGTCTCTACGCGATGAAAATAGTAAATTGATTTTCGAATTGCTACAGTCTTATTTATAGAATACGACAACAATCCATATCAACTCACTCCACCGATAGATCCATGCCACTTGTCAGCAATATGATATATCTAGAAAAATATTTTAGCACACCTCGTTTTAATTAAGCTACGTAAGCATGATCCGCATGGTAGCCTAAGCAGTTAATAACTGTGTGATGCATGGCCCACGTTGTCTGAGCACAGTAGTATAGATAATGATGGACTTTCAATTTTTTGGGCTCTCTTAATTATTTGACACGACAGATGTGATGAAACTTTTCTGAGAGAGATGGCATGTCGCTTCAAACCATTAAAAAAATAATATTGGCCATTGCTGTATGGCACATCTATCGATGATATAAGATAAAAGAGATCTTTTGAATCATCTTTCCACATCTGGCATGAAAAATCTTACTTTGGATTTGCAAAGTGGGGGGTAAGTGTTGGTATAGTTAATCACCTTTGGCTACGTAGCAACATTAGGAAGGTCACTGATATGATGATATTCTGATGGCACAATAACACTACCAATTTTAGGTTTAAATCAGTTAAATACCGATCTAAGATAACTATTGATTTGGTGCTATGGCAACCAACTTGCTCAATTTACATTAACGAGATGCCGATCTCACGACCTCTCACCCAATTATAACAGCTTATGATGTCAATTTACCGCACTTATGGTCATGCTAGTTGGTTTGATGGCTCATAGACATTGCTAGGCTAGGATCAGGTTCCTACCATCTTGCCCACCAATGCTTTTGGCCAAGATCAGTTTTCTATCGACATGCCAATGAGTGCTTCAGAATGAGATCGGTTTAATGCCGCCATACCCATCAGCACTCTATGCCAAGATCTGGTTTTGACCGACATGTCCATGAGCATAATTTGTTGTCAAGATCGGATTAATACCGACATTGCTGATACATCTAGATCGAATTGATACCGATCTGCCAATATGATAGTTGAGCTCTAATAGGAGAGTGTCAGTTGCTCTTTAATAATATCATGGCTATCTTCTAGCTATACTATAGCTAATCTTCATATGGACAAATAACCCACGATCATCATATACCGCCCCATTTCATTATAATAAACTAATAGTCTAACAAACTCCTCAAACGGCCTAAGCAAATTCTCTCTTTATATATAAATAGAAAGGCACGATATCCTTTCGAAGGATAAGATTTGATAGAGTCCAAACTCTATCAAAATATTCTCTCGACTTTCTTACTGAAAAAAGATCGAACTTCTACTCCCTCCATTCATACTCATTTTTCTTGCCTTCTACTTCTCTATTTTCATTATCTATTCTCAAGACCCCAATTGACTTAAGCATCGAAGGATCTTAAATCAAAGAATATCCCACTAATTTTGAAAACTTCTTTGTAGGTTGACTCATGGTCTACATCGACTTAGCCTTAGCTAGCTCTCCAGCACGATCCTACATCGACCCTCGGAGCCTTGTAGTAACAAGTTTGTTTACTATTTATAGAAGATGCCCGCATATACTAAATGACAGAGAAGGGGTAGCCCATCCCTTAATAGTATCAATCTCCCAAACCTTCAAGATTCAATGTCTTTGTCTTTTTTCTGATAATGCAGGTTCTATCTCACATCACTTGTTAGTACTCCTATAGCACACTCAATTTAGAGTGCATTTTGAATGTAGCTTTTCAAAATTCATATCACATATAGCTAGTTTTCATCTACCAACTCTTAAGCATAAAGTTTGCTTCTTAAATCATATTATAAGATCAAATAATAAATAGTTGCATCTCCTAGTAAAATTGATGATGAATATTAATAAATTGTGGTTGAATTTTTGTTTGAGACTCTCATTTATTGGATTAGATCTAGATATCCTTGTGCCTTTCTTTTCTATTCTACTACCAAAAAAAAAAAGTGCCGAAAAAATTCCATTCACCTTTAAGCTCAACTAATAGGTGAAGCATATGGCTCAAACACACTTTTTATTCGACAATAGAAATGTAATTATGATTAATTGGCCTCCATATATTTATATCAGCAATGGAACTTGAGATACAAACTGCCACGTTTCAGTTTCTCAAACTTATATCCTATAATATCTACAAGTGACATAAGCCCTATGCAGTGATGCATGGGGAATTTTAAGTCTACAGAAGGTGCGTGCAAATTTAAGTGTATCATCCTTTATATATGACCTTCTTTTACCTTTTTTGTGAAGATGTATGCTATCATTTTATTTTATAAGCACTCTACCAGCCTCTTCACTTACGAATTAGCATTGTTATAAATTAAGAAACCATGGCTGGCCTCTTAAGGTCCATTACCTGGAGATGCATTAAATCCCAAATTCAATGCTATAGGGGTGCACACATCATTATATGTGATGCAATACCAAAGCCTCATTTTATATATATATATATATATATTTTTTTTGTGTGTGTGTAATATCCAAGATATAAACCCTGAACCAAGTGAAAGCTGTTGAGAGTTAACCTAGTAGTTGTTAGCAACTCGTTGTTTTATGTCTAATATCTCTATTTGTACTGCTATAATCCAAATAATTTGGAATGTACTTCATCCTCCAAGTCAGCTCCACTTTAGCCAAATTTTATTGCCATGTTAACTCTAAAGAAAAATACTTTCTACACCATGGATGGTGTAGCTCTGCAAACATCATCTACGATAATTCACTCTCATGCGGGACCTGCATGCGGTGCCTGAGAAATTTTTTTTTTTTTGCTTGGATCTCGTACGAGAGCGAATCACCGCGGACGGTGTAGTCCGCAAAGCTACACCACCCGTGATGTAAAAAATATTTCTCCAACTCTAAATATCATTTTGGTGCCCCGTATAATCTCATGGTTCCATATAAATTATAACCATTAATTAGATTTTAGATGGAATAACTAATATGTGTTATTCTTTGCCTGATATCATGACTCTCCTCTTGCATTTTTGTAGGGTTCAATGCAAATTCACTCAAATTTGACATGTTAAAATTATCCCTTTTTTCCTTCCAACTGTGTCATTTTCGATAGAATTATAAACAATTTATAAAATATGTTCTTCCTCTTATATGGATATTAGATGTGTAGCATAGGTGGAATGCTAGACAACTTTGCTATATAATCTCATAAGGACATTTTTATTCAAGATTAAAGCAATTAACAACATGTAGAGGAATTTTAAAAATGTAAGACTCATTTTTAATTAATTATGTAATGTATGAGCTTTCGAGGTATGTTTTATGAGAAACAACCACTCTTTCCTGCCTGCGTCCAACAACTTTCTTTGCTTTAGATTCTACGGCGATTTGTTTGATAAAACTGGGCAACCAAAAGACATTTTTAACTATAAGAGTATATTTATTGACTATGATTAGAATATACACATCAAGAAATAATGTACTTAAATTAAATCACAAGCAATTAAAAATTCACAAGTTCTAGGCTTGTTAAAAGAGAAGGCAACGAATGTTGACATAGTTAACTAAATATAGTTAGTGACATAGAAATGCCAATTGATAGTTCTGGTTAATGATATACTACAAGTACAAAACGATGATTCAATTACAATCATCTCATCACGAAGCCGTGTTTATTTTTTAGGTATCTTATAAAATATTTGATAGATGAATAATTGCTTGTTTTAAATCATCATTCAATACCATAGTTTCATTCTCAATGCTTAAAGTCATAGTAATTATGTTGCCTTGGTTTCTCGTGAGGGCTGCGATCCCTGGTTACGGAAGGAGCCTAAGCGAGCTCTATCTGGGATTATAATGATTATGAGGATGGAAGCTGCCGTCCTTGGGGTGGAGCCAAAGGATTGGCGTAAGCTGTTCTTGAGGTGCCGGGCATTCCATTTCTAATAACCAATGGGAGTCAGCTCTTAACGTTATATATTCTCTTCTTTCTATATTTTTTTGGTAAAAATTGTTGCTTCTTGAAATTTAGATCGAGTTCGATTGGTATTCTGCTACAATCATGCAAAATTTCGGAGCATTTATCTTGAAATGGAATTCTTTTTACTGGATTTTTATATATTTTCATGTTTTATTTTTAGTCGGTTATGGTTTATTGGCATTTCGCTTTAGATTTGTAATTTACGCAAATAGCTTGCACGTGGTCATTAAGTTTGTGCTTGTTTTTAATTTTTTCTTTACTTTTGTGAATATTTTTTGCATTAGGTTCTGCATCTCTCTCTTGTTCCCTCTATGTTTTTTTGGTAAAAATGATTCCTTTCTTTTTCTGTGGGGTTGCATGTCTTATATGGGGCACCCGTATGGTTGAAATAATGCTTGTCGGTAATCCTTGCGGTTGTATATTTCTATTAGATCTATCCAATTAGAACATCAATTAGCAATGGTTATCATGTGTGTGGCTATGGTTGGTTTATTTACCTTAGCTCTTTCCATCACGTGTATTATGCGGTTTTGGTCTATGGATGCATTTATTTCCATATTCAAGACTTAAAACCTATATTCGCATAGGCTTCCTCTCACAACTAAATTCGCAAAATGCAAATTGTAACGGCACCATAATAGTTATTATGTTAGTTATTATAAAGTTTCGGATCCCAACATAGGACTTTTCCAAATCATTTTCTTCGTAAGAAAATGGGATGGGGATTGGTGGGACTTTAAAACCCATCCAGGGACGAGAAAAAAAAAAGAAAGAACAGAATACAAGAAGAAAAAAAAAAGGAGCAGAAAAAAAAAAAAGTAAGTAAAGAAGAAAAAAATAAAATATTTAAATATTAAAATATTAATTATTGTAAAATTATATATTCCAATGAAATGAGAATTATCTAAATTATTTTATTCATAAAAAAATTAGATGAGAATGGATTGACTCCGAAATCCATCCATATATTGAGATAAGGAAAGAAAGAGAGGCCTACCCATGTTGGGATAAGGAAAGAAAGAGAGAGCTGAAAATGGAGGAAAAAAAAAGAGAAAAGAGTGGAGGAAAAAAAGATGATAAGAAATGAAGAAAAAAAAAAAGAAAAGTGAGAAAAGAAGAAAAAATAAAGAAAAAAAAAAAAGGAAAGGAGGAGAAGAAAAAAAAAAAATAAAAGGAAAGAAAAAAAAAAAGAAGGAAGAGTAAAAAAAAAAAAAAAAAAAAAAAAAGAAAGGAAAGAAAAAAAAAAGAGCCAATAAAAAAAGAACAAAATAATAAGATGTGAAGAGAGACGGAGGGTGCTTTCTGAAATGGCTGCTAGGATACAATAAGACAACAAGGAGATCAGGCTACTTTCGTCCCATGAAATATAAGATGTTGACTTAATGCAGTTTTGGCTGCTATGATTAAAATTTTGTGGAATAATGTTCACTGATCCATAGGAAAGGTGAACTTTGTAAAGTTATCGAATGCTATAGGGTAATTTTATGATTTTATCATCTTATTCCATCGACCCGACATCCATTTTACTTCTGGCATTAGAGATGAAAAATGGTCTAGTTTTTCTTCAAAAAATTTTAACTAGATGGGGCGATGCGTGGTTTCAAAATGAGGAATATTGTTTAACACAAAAATCTCAAATAAGAATTAGACAGTGGATGTGTATGAGTCCCATTGCATCTCTCACTCCTTTGAAACCGTCGTGGAATAGACTACCAGATCAAGAGGAATCAGCAAAGGTGAACAACAGTGCAGCATTTTTCTAAGACCATTTTGTTTTCTACTTCAAAGATGATATGAATCTTTGGGCTACCTTTTAATGAACTTTCCACACGGTTTTGGTATCTTTTGATTAGATGTTGAAAGCAGATTTTTCCCCGCTATGGTTATGGCCTTTCCACCACATTTCCTTGATGAGCGGTAGGACCTGGGAGTCCTTTATCAGGCAAATTAGTCGTATATTCTCCATTCTCCACCTTTAATGCATATTCTTTGTATTTTACTTGAGGTGGAAAACCTTGCTTTAACCCTCAGTGTTGGTGTCCTGGCAGAGTTGGTTGCATATGCATCAGAGTTTCATGATTAAAACTGTCTATATTATCTTTTATTATATTGCTGCATTCTACGGTTGTATTCCGGGGAAAAAAATTAACCCCGCATCGCGCGCTAGTTTTACTATATTCTTTTCTATCAGTTTAATTTTCACCCTTTTTACCCCGCTTGACCGCCCCCTTCAACGGCTGCAGTATTTTACTATTTTTTTTTAAAAAAAATTTATACTATATATTCTTTTCTACCTTACCATTTTCCATTTCCTCGTCCTTGGCTCGACCGCGCCCTTCAACAGCGAAAGATCTACTTTTCCATAATTACGGAGAAAGACCAGAGGGGGTGTGTTGTAGTATGGAGAAGAGGGGGTGGGAGAGAAGAAGGGGCAACAGGGCCGAGCATCTGGCGGCGGTTCTCCGGAAATCATGGTACCGGCTGCGGCTGTCGGTGCGCGACCCCGCGCGGGTGCCCACGTGGGACGCCATCGTCCTCACGGCCGCCAGCCCCGAGCAGGCCGCCCTCTACGACTGGCAGCTCCGCCGGGCCAAGCGCGTGGGCCGCATCGCCCCCTCCACCCTCACCCTCGCCGTCCCCGATCCCGACGGCGCCCGCATCGGCTCCGGCGCCGCCACCATCCACGCCATCTCCACCCTCGCCCGCCACCTCCTACACGAGGTTCCATGCCCTCTGCTCATTCTTCGGCAGATTCTTTTTTTTCTTTTCTTTTTTTTAATGGACTCCCGGAGCAAATGCTGGTGGGATTTTCTTGATTCCAGATCCTGAAGTAGGATTTGGTTCGATTGATGTGTTGATTGCCTTCGATTAGCTGTTTGTGCATTAATATTTCAGCTTCGTCATGTCACGGATTTTTCCATCTTATTGTCGGTCAAGTAACCTGAATGTTATATTTTTGGGTACATAATTATGGATTGGATGTGTCTTTCTAGTAGTTACGGTCGATTCTCAGATGATGTCTTGATTATTTGGTGTTTTTATGTTTTTTTCTAATAAATAGTTAGTTAAGGAATCTGATATTCGGGGGCCATGCCATGATGCATTACGGAGGGGATTTTCTTTTTCCCTTTATGGATGGGCTTTTTGTATGGAGCATGGACCCTTCTTTTTGCCATTTGCCACTTGGTTTCTTCTCTCCTTTCATAGAAAGGAAGTCAAAGGCTGATGACAAATCGAGATTCAAGAAAGACTTATGCTTAATTTAGTTATTAGAAGAGACATAATTATGGTCCTGCTTATATTACCATTTTGGAGATTTTGTGGTCTTGGAGACCTTTTGGTCGATCTACCATTTAAGAGGCATGCTTTCTCCTTGAGTTCTTGTTGTACCCCTTTAAATGCTTCTTTATTCTGGAAGAGTGGATTGTGAAGGATTAGTCTAATTCCAGTGCCATCTGCTGTGCATTGAATGCTGGGAAAGCCTTTGCAAGAAAGTAGATAGGTAGGCTTCAGCTGGCTTTTGGAGGCAGTCGGAACTAGTTGAATCTGTCAGTGATGATCATGTTAATGAGACATCTTGCCATCTGTCTCATAAAATTGTTGGTTGTTATTCCACAAGAAATGAATCATAGAGGAGATCTGTTAAAGAGGAAAACAGAAATGAAACCATGAAAGAAAGGGGTTGCTGCATGAGTGGAATTTGGCTAGATTTTAGCATGATTAATTTGTGTGGACGAGTAATAGTCTGCGCCAGTCTCTATTGGCCCATGTTGGTCTAATACAGGCTGGCACAAACTAATATAACCTGATAAACACCATAAAGAACCTGGTTATTTTGGGGGGTCATTTATGCTTACTTTGATCTCTTTTTGAACTATATCTCTCTTTTCTTTCTCCCTTTTCAGGGGCCCAATCTTAGGATCAGACATGTTCATAATGCAAATTGTCATTCTACATCAAATAAAAAGTTCAAATGCCATCTTATAATTCTTGATCAATCTGAGAGTAGTGGGGTAGGTAGCTCTAGCTTGATGTGATTATTTTGAAGTTTGAACCTATCTGTTAACATATAAAGGTTTGAGTAGGTCTCTTTGCTTATATGATGGGCACGCCAAATGATGCTGATATAGATGGCAAAGTACTGCCAGTCTAGTACACATTGATATTAACTGATATGGGTTGGTATTATTTGATCAGCCCCCCCACCTCCCCGCCAACACCACCCCCCTCCCCAACCCCACAAAAAAAAAAAAAGTTTTGAGAGCTTGCATCATGCTGACTAGGCTACCATATGGCATGCACGAACTAGAATCTTATATCTCGATTATGGGGGAATAATCCTTAGTTGGGTTGCTCATCAGTCATACATCTCAGAAGAGATATTAGTAGCATTGACTTGTATCATGATCAGAAAAAATGTAAGTTTCATGGTCACTCTATTTATTGGATTCAGCCTTTTGCTTCAAACAGAAGAAAGAAGCCCGTTGCTTAGTCCATTTAGTAACTATAATAAGTCTTCTGATTACATCTGATGCTATCATATGATACGTATCTTATAGTAAGTCTTCTGATTGCGTCTATGCTATTCCTCTGTAACTGAATTGTGCACCCTTTATGTTGATGTCATGAAAATTTTATTTTCATGTTGCCAACATTGTTAAACTTCTTTTTTGGCCTCCTCTAATTATCAGTATGCATTTTCCTGGTATTTTTCCATTTTCCTAAATGCTAAACAAGTTTTGACAGTTCTCCTTCTTTGGCTTTACATTGAATCTTTTTGAATGAGTTAATTTCAGTTTGTTTGTTAAATTAGATATGTGTATCTTCTTCAGGTGCCAAATGACAACACAGGGAGTTTACCATCTTCACTAAATGTCTGGTCCAGCGATGATGCCTCTTTCATATCTGTGGTAAACTTTATGTCCAAAAGGCATATACTATTACTTCATGCTGGAGGCGATTCTAAAAGGGTTCCATGGGCAAACCCAATGGGGAAAGTGTTCCTACCACTGCCATATATGGCAGCAGATAACCCAGATGGGCCTGTTCCACTGCTTTTTGACCATATACTGGCAATTTCTTCTTATGCAAGGCAAGCTTTTAAGAACGAAGGTTAATTGACTTATTATCCTTATTTAACATTGAATGAAATCGGCCTTAGTATTTCATCAAAAACAGAAGCTACTGTTATTTGCTTTTTTACATGTCAAGAATTGTGAAAGATGGCATTCCTTGTCTTATGTGCTGGCACATCAATCATGTTTTCCCATTTTTAATCCACTTAAAACTTTGAATTTGGTAATTTAGATGAAATAATCTCATCAGCTAAAGTCTAATAATAATATTAGCACCTCCATTTCTGGAATTCATTCTTTTACTACAAGTATCCATATGGACCTTATCTCCTTAAGTGGTTGCTCCACCAAGCAGAATCTTTAAACCTCAAGTTTGAATGCTTTGCTAAAGCTTGTATCACAGGCTTAAATCCCTTGTGTGTTAAACTGGTTTCAACTAGAATATCAGCAGTGTGATAGTATTTGTGTTGCCATGTGTTTGTACATTTACCTGTACAGTCCAATATCTGTCATCTCAATATCAGACCGCATACCAGTACTATGCTGGGATAGTATCTGTATGCTCGGTACAGGGATCGATTCAATGTACCGAGCCTTGGTTCGCTTCTTGTACTAAGTCCTGGTTCAGTGTTGATACGGTATGATGTGTCTGGTATAGGGAGGTACATAGTGAACCTTGCTACAGTCTGCTATTAAAGTTACGATCTTCAAAAAAGAAAAAAGAAAAAATGCAAAATTCCACGCATTAAAAACTGGAGGAAATGAGTCAATTTTTGGTGCAGACTACTTCAACAGTGCATTTTATTAAGGATATTGTAGGAACTATAATAAGCTATAAAGAGGATATCTAGTGCAATGAAAGATGCCGTACAAAATTACTTGTGAGGAGATTCACTGGTTTTATTTCATAATATTTAATGATGAAAAAGAAACATTTCATTATATCCAACAAGAATGTCCAGAGAATTCACATATCAAATGTGGGTTCTTGAAGGTGTTGTCTGGTCTATCTTGTTAGTAAGGCTGGTATAGATTGGGTTTTGTTTTGTACTTTGTGCAATATTTGGTCTTCATCTATTTATTTTGGCTAATTTCAGAATTCAAGACTCTAATACCCTTTGGAAGGTAACACACAACTTGGTCTGCTTCGTGCATTTTTAGAAGTGATAAAATGCAGGCAAACAGCTCTAATGTCAATTCATCGTTCAAATTGTTTCTCAGACTTTGCTTACAAGATAAGTTGAATGAAGAGTTATTACTAAAGTATATCCATTTGAATAACAGATGTTTCGCTTTTGATCTTGTCTGCCATAATAAAACTGAAATTGCTTTTTGTGTAATCAACTTTTTCTCTCATCAGGTAGTTTATCTTACCAGACTTGGATCATTTTCTTGTAGGTGGGATCTTCATAATGACTGGAGATGTTCTCCCTTGCTTTGATGCCTCCACCATGATTCTTCCTGACGATGCTTGCTGCATTATCACTGTCCCGATTACCCTGGATATAGCCACTAATCATGGCGTTGTTGTAGCAGCAAAAGATGGAATTTTGAGTGAGAAGTATTCACTTTGTTTGGTTGATAATCTTCTACAAAAACCAACAGTGGAAGAGCTTTTGGAGAGCCAGGCCATCCAGCATGATGGTAGAGCTCTACTAGATACAGGAATAATAGCAATGAGAGGCAAAGCATGGGTAGAGCTAGTTAAGCTTGCATGTTCTTCAAGTCAAACAATGATACTGGAGCTTATCAATAACAGAAAAGAGGCAAGCTATCGTCAATCAGCATAGATTTGCCACCTGTAACATGTATAACAATTTTGTTGTCTTCTTACTTGAAACTTCCTTCTTGGTTTAGTAAATAGACAATGATCTTTTCATTAGGACACACTGCATCTGAACAAAATAAAGTTGATAGCATTTTTTTTTTCCATGATGCAATTTTACTTGGTAAAGCCTTCCCCTAGTAATGAATGTACATGATGCAATGATCAATTATTATTTTGGAATATTTTGATAATCTTTCTTGTTATCTGAAGCTTTTTTTTTTTGGCTTCTGATCAGCTAAATGTTGTGGTCACAAATATCTGCTTATGTAATTTTGTGTCATATCTGATGCATCTGATAGGGAGCATCATCTTACTTATGTTGTATTATGTACCTTGGTTGTAATGAACTTTCTGTGATTATTAGCAAAATAGACAGCACAAATGTATTTACATATGAAGTCCTAAAGAGACCATGGTTCTTGCTGAGTTTAGCAGTCTCAATACCAGACTCCATACTAGTACCCAACATGTACACCCCATACCGAGTGTTGGTACAATACATAACTCAATACAGACAGGCGGTATGGGGCTGTAGTGATTTTTGATACCCTGTATGTTACGGTATGCCCCATATTTGGTGATATGGCCCTGTACCGCAAAAAGTTGTTCTTGCACTTACAAGTGTAGTGCATAGCAGTTATCTGAAGGCTTCATGTCTTAGTTACCAGCTTTATAAATATTCTCTAAGCATTTGAATATATTGAATGATCATTTAATTAATTTAGTAAATCTTTTTTTCTGAAATCCTGTGGTACAATCTTGTTCATCTTGAGCAATCTGGTGCTAAAGACTGGGTATGCTTTAACTTATATGTGCAAACATGTATTTCGTGCATCATGACATTCTCGTTAGGTCTATAATTTGTCTCCATATTATCCTTTTGAGCTTCTAACATGGAACTAAAACATTTCTGAATTATTGCAGATGAGTTTATATGAAGATCTAGTTGCAGCATTTGTGCCTGCAAAACATGAATGGTTGAAGCTGCATCCTTTAGGAAAAGAACTGGCCAGTGCATTGGGGAGTCAAAAGATGTTCAGCTTTTGTGCTTGTATGCCCCATTTGACTCAAATTACCTGGCTTGATTTTTTTCTTATTACATCATCTTAGTTAAAATTTAACCTGCAGTCAAAGGTTACAACCATGGTATGCCGTACTGGTTGGTACCGCTGTGTTTTAGACATATTGTATCATAGTGGATCGGTATGGAGGGTGTGGTGAGTGTAGTATGCCAAACCAACCCTCATACCAAGCGTATCGATACTATACCAGGATGATACTAGTATAGGGTATGGTACTGAGATGGTGAACCATGGTTACAACTGTTATTTTATGGTGAGAAATTTTCTCACTTGTTTATTTTGGTGCCTATTTTGATTTGTATGCTGAAATCTAATCATTATATTTCTTTTGTTTTGAGAGAATGATAAAATGCTTTTGTATTCATCTATATCTTTAGCATTATCATGCCCATGCCACATTCACTCTTTCCTCTGGACCTACAATCACCAGTTTCTGTCAGTTCTTTCATTATCATCCAGTCACCACTTGTTACCTTTTAGCTCTTTCTGACATGAGGTGAGTGCTGGCACTGGAAATAGAATATAAGGTGGAAATGTCAATATGATATGTATTTTATTTTTCACTAAACAGGAACAGACAGGCCAAATCTGGATATTGGTTCAATCAACCAGAGCTGTTCTGGATTGGATTGGATCCATGTCTGGATCATATAAGATGATGCAAGGGGACATTATCTTTTTCATGATCAAGCTGGTATCATTTTCCTTTTCCTTTTGTTTGAAACAGAAGCTAAAATTATTTTTGTGAATCAAAAAAAAAAAAAAAAAAAAAAAACATAACATGATTGATTTCATCTGATAAGTTATAAGATATTTCCTCCTTATTACTTGCTATATCGAGTAAAAGAATTTAGATGTCATTTCCAAATTTCCAGATTTCCTTTAGCTTGCTTTTGTTGCATTATCAGACCGATAAAAGATGAACAGAAGCTGAAACATGCTATGGTCACGGTTGCAATAAGCTGTTCCAGGTTTACCTGTATCTAGCTTGTGGGAAACCATGGAGGAATGTTTTAGGCTGAAAAAGCCATTTGCAACTACCTCGTTTAGTTTTCAATAGCCTTTCATACACACTCACGCACATATATATATTATCACACATACTGGACCAAGTTTTGTTTGTTTATAGTTTCAGCAGTTGTTGTTTTGATAATTGTAACCTGATAGTGGGCAATTGGTGCTGCATCTAAGGTCTCAGTATTTACTCAATCTCATTTTCAGATGACTTGTCCTTCTTACATTTTGGGACCTCTAGTGAAGTTCTGGATCATTTAGGAGGCTCTAATTCAGGAATAGTTGGTCGAAGGCACCTGTGTTCTATACCGGAAACTACTGTTTGTGATATTGCAGCATCTGCTGTTATTCTTTCCAGCAAAATTTCACCAGGAGTTTCAATTGGAGAGGATTGTTTGGTTTATGACTCATCACTATCAGGTAGAGTACAGATTGGTTCCCAATCCATTGTTGTTGGAGTTAAAATTGATGGATTAAGTGAATGTGAGCGAACAGGCAATTCATTTCGGTTTCTTTTGCCTGATCGTCATTGTCTCTGGCAAGTTCCCTTAGTAGGGTGCATGGGTAGGATTATCATTTATTGTGGGCTCCAGGATAACCCAAAAAATTCAATTGAAAAGGGTGGGACATTTTGTGGGAGACCATGGAGAAAGGTCTTGCATGATCTGAAAGTTCAAGAAAGTGATTTATGGGGTTTCTCAGCCACCCAAGAGAAATGCTTGTGGAATGCAAAAATATTCCCCATCCTGTCTCCCTCTGAAATGCTTAATCTAGGAATGTGGCTTATGGGTTCAACTAATAGCAACTGCAAAAACTTGCTCTTCATGTGGAGAATTTCAAATCGTGTGAGTTTAGAGGAGTTGCACCGGTCGATAGATTTTCCTCAGATGTGCATTGGCTCTAGTAATCATCAAGCAGATCTTGCAGCTGGAATTGCTAGAGCTTGCATTAACTATGGTTTG
The DNA here is from genome assembly GCA_006176705.1 of Cocos nucifera. Taxonomy (NCBI): domain Eukaryota; kingdom Viridiplantae; phylum Streptophyta; class Magnoliopsida; order Arecales; family Arecaceae; genus Cocos; species Cocos nucifera. Next base: position 2,067,882 of record QRFJ01000050.1, on the reverse strand, counting down.
CTTGGACGCAACTTGTCTCAATTGTGTGAGGAAATTTTACAGAAGGATATTTTAGGAATTGAGATATGCAAAGAATTTCTTGCACTCTCTGCAAATCTCCACGATCAGAATCATGGTGTTCTTCCTAAAAGCAGAGCATACCAGGTGCAAGTTGATCTTCTTAGGGCATGTGGAGATGATCCGACTGCTTGCATGGTGGAGCAGAAAGTATGGGATGCAGTTGCTAGTGAGACTGCTTCAGCAGTAAAATATGGAACTGCAGGTACACACATCAAACAACTTACTTTTATTTCCAAAAAGATCATACTAGACACATGTTCTATTAAAGCTTAGAAGGAATAATTCTAAAAGTTGTGAAATCGGGAAGGGAAAAAATGTTTAGTTTATGATGTTTAAGGACATCTTTTATCAATTCATTAGATAAAAAGAATTTAGTTAATTGGAGGTTAGAATAATATTATTGATTCTTAACCTCCATATTTTTTTGGGTCATTATAGAGCAATTGAAATATATAATTATCCTAATGATCTATTATAGGATCCTTTATTCTTACAGTTCTGTTTCACTTGTCTGACATCTACTTGTAGATCATGTGTTTGGCTCAACTGGTGGGGTGATTACTTCATCAAAGCTTACCAACAGTCTTGAGGGAGCTCCTTTTCAGCCAAAAAAAGCAACTGTTGAATTCCCAGTGCGGGTTGATTTTGTGGGTGGTTGGAGTGATACACCTCCTTGGAGCTTGGAACGTCCAGGTTGTGTTTTGAATATGGCAATAAATTTGGAAGGATCCCTTCCAATAAGAACTGTGATTGGGACAACAGAAAACTTTGGCATTCTAATTGAGGATGATGCTGAAAATCATGTTTATATTGAGAATCCTATCTCAATTTCTCCACCATTCAATAAAGGGGATCCATTCCGACTTGTAAAATCTGCACTTCTCGTGACTGGCATCATTTATCACAAAATTTTGTCAAATTCAGGCTTACGAATCAGGACGTGGGCAAATGTTCCGCGTGGAAGTGGTCTGGGAACTTCTAGCATATTGGCTGCAGCTGTTGTGAAGGGACTTCTGCATCTCATGGAAGAAGATGAAAGTAATGAGACTGTTGCTAGAATTGTTTTGGTGTTAGAACAAATAATGGGCACAGGAGGAGGCTGGCAAGATCAAATTGGAGGCCTGTACCCTGGCATTAAATGCACTTACAGTTTTCCAGGACAGCCATTGCGGTTGCAAGTGATTCCCCTTGTAGCTTCACCAAAATTAGTGATGGAGTTAGAGCAGCGTCTTCTGGTTGTTTTCACTGGCCAAGTATGTCATTGCCTTCTTATTTACTTTCAGCTCAGAATTTGTCCTTTTATTTTCTTTTTTTTGTTTTTTGCCTTCTTATGTTATAAGTTTAGCTATCAGATATCTTCTATAATCTGAGCAGGCTACTTCAAAAAATGAGCTCAGCACCTTTCTGTTCTATCAGCTTGATTTACTGAACCATACTCCAGTCCCTGACAAAATATCTTTTCATAATATCTGATTTAATCAATTTCCTAATTTTTTGCTCACAGAATTTTAAGAACGTAAAGTCTCAGGAATGTTATCTTTTACTGAATTTTGATCAATATCTGAAGAATTAGTAACCGTAAATTTGCTTTCTTTCACTCGGTACTAAAAAACTTCTTGTTACATTCATTTGTTGCATTATTTTTGTGTGGCCAATTATCTTTTCTTGAGGACTTGAAGTTACATGGTAGAGCCTTGGGATATATGGTTCTCATCTGAGGAGCATCTCATTAATGATGAGTAGTTTCAGTTTTGTACTTCAAGGAGATTTGTGATTGAGTCTACCCAAAGATTGGGTTATTAAGAGTAAATTATCCTCATAATGTAATTTAGAACTGCAAGAAGTATTTAAATATGCCTGCTACCAATGCTCTATGAGCTGGACACTAAGGTCAGAGATATAATCTTTAGATTAAGTTTTAGTGGCCAAGTTTCTATATTTTTCTTTTTTTTTTGTTCTTTTTTAGTTATTTGCGGTTTATTTGAACCAAGGGCTAAGACTACTTGATTTTTTATCCTTATTAACCACTGGATATGTCTTATTTTTGGTTCCGGACTGCTGACAGTACTGTTCACATGGTACTTTTCATGCTTCAGTAACTGTGAATGATTCCATGCCTTTCCCAGGATGGTTTTGAGACTTTAATGTAATTGAATTAGGGTTTTCATTTTGTTGTGTCAAGGGTCTTAAGTGCGGTATGCTTGGAGAAATAAAAAGTTATGCAGAAATTAATGGCTGCTGAAGTTGCTACCCTGCATGATGCATGGATCTAGTGCGAGACCAGCCCCTGGGTGTGATTACTAATTCCCAGTGACTCCCACTCCATTTTTCTGTCCTGTGTTTATCTGCCAAGTCTTTCTTATGTTTTCTGCGTTTCTTCTTTAGTTCCTCAATTTTTCTACCTTAGATTCTATTTTCCTTTTGTTTCTCTACCTAGCATCAAATCTCATTTCATTTCTGTCAACCCTTAACTAATTTTCCTATTAAACCTTAATCTCCATTTCATATATCTGCTGTAAAACAGTAATCCTGATTTTGTAATCCATGACAAAAAAAAATCAGATCTGATTCTGAATGGACAACAACCCATTTGATTTATTCGTAGGAACCTTGAACCCTCTAGTTCCCTATTTGACCCTTAGTTTCATTTCTTTGGATTCATCTTGGCATTCACTATTGAAAAATCCTACTTTCATAGTTCAGTGTAGATCAAAACTCAGGTCTGAACTCCATTTTCTAGCACCATTTATGTTTCAGCCCTATCTAAAACCTTAATTTATTCTTTCCCTTGGCTGTCCTACATGACTAAGTGTTGATTTAATTGTTAAAAAAGGTATGCATGGGGATATATTGGGAAAAATAATGTCTGATAATTGTGTTATATTTTGGTATTGTAAAATTGAAAGCTTCAAAAGATAACTTTTATTACAGCATCTCATCTTCTATAAAAAAATTGACAAATTGCTTCTTTATTGTTGAGTGCTATCTTATAGTGATTGATTAATTGACAATGTGTTGTTCATATTAAGTGCTCTATTGATTTTTTTTGTCTTCTGTATATATTGGAAGGTAACACTATCATAGATCATTTAAAAGTAGTTATAGCCTTATAGGTATTCCATGGATTGAGTTGGATATTAAGAATGCATGAAGAAGTTGATTAGTATTTACTGTTCAGTGCTTATCCAACTCACCAATTTGTCAGCATGGATATTTGAGCTAGATGCGAGAGTCTAGCTGATTGAATACCACATATATCTTTCAATGAGGCAATGCTACTTGTCCTTGAAAAATTTGTGTTATTATTTAGTATCATTATAAAGCTAGTGGATCTATTGATTTCACATGTGCCAGTATGGGCTGCATGGTCAGCAAACAGATCTTATAACTACGTCAGATACCTATTTTGGTGTTCCTGATTACAAAACCCGTTCACAAACATAGGTTCCATTTGGCATCACTTCCAGGTTTTATTTTTCGTGGAAAACCAATATAATATCCTTTTTTCGAAAATCAAAACCCAAAACTTGTTTCATAGTCACTTCGGCTGTGGCGGTGGCGGCCTGCCAGGTGAGTGGTGGCGGCTTTTTGCTGGGGCTAAGAGGGCAGTGGCGGCAATGGCGATGGTGGCAGTGGTGGTGGTTATGGATGGTTTCCATTTTTCAAAAAAAAAAAAGAAAGTGGAGACCACTCCTAAGGATTTTCAACTTTTTCAGAAACTTTGTTAAGCATTTCTAAAAAATCAAAAAGCACGTAAACAGATGAGTTCCGAGTCTTGCTTTATGTGTTCTTAGAACTGAAAACCAAAAACCAGAAACTGGCAGCGGTGCCATGCAGGCCCATAACTTTCAATAATCCACATAAGATATTTGACATTAACAATTAACAGATTAGTTTGCAAAATGAAAATCTATACTATTGGATGTGATTTAGAATTTCCAAAATTCCTAGACCAAAAACTGTCTTTTGAAGGCCTCTTGTCTGTGCATCAATCTGTCCCAAGTTGGATTTTGGTTTTTATATGTTTTAGGATGGCTAATTCAGGGTCTATGTTTTTTTTTTTTGTTCTAAAGTTATACTGCTCACAACTCATTTTAGAGCTATAGCTCTATTTGTATCATCCATCTTGGGACGACTTGATTCATTGGTTAGGGGCTTTGGACATTATTTTTGGTTTGTGGGTGACACAGATGTTTTTAGGTCATTTTTAATGGTCTGGAGTTACATGTTGCAACCCACATCTTTAAATTTTATCCTATGGGCTTTGCCCTCAGATCTGTTTGATCACGACAGTCTATACTGGACTAATGGCGCCAGATTACACTCTTCAAGTTGATTCTGCTGCAGTAAAGTCAGTTAATGGTTGTTGATGTGTATTAACATTAGTTGTTATGAGGTGGTATTCGAATAGTCTGATAACCATGGAAGATGCACCAATCTTAAAGCTAATATAAGCATTATTTTTTATGCACATCAACAGCTTAAAAATGACAGGTGTGTAGTATAAAGATATATAACATTAGTAAGGTAGCCCATGGAATGAATTGGTTGGTCAAAGTGGTTGGAGGAGGGTTCTGCATCCAATCTGATTGGATGGCCAAAATTTTGCCATGAAAGAAAAGCCAAATAGTTGGGAGTTTTGTTACTAAAGCACCAAGTATATGCCAAATGAATGGCAACAATAAAGCAAGGGTATTGTGATTCATGGTGGCTGACAAGAATCTGCATTATTATTCATGATCTACATGTGTTAAAGTACATATAGTCATGCTTCCAAATTATAAATTGGATTAGGTGGTTATTAAAATTTGTCAACTACTTGATGTATCAAAAAAAAAAAAAAGCCTACAAATTTCTGCTTGCTGGCATTTTTAATATTGTAGATCATGGTTAATGGTGTGATTTTTCAAATCAGATTGCAGTATATATACTTTACAATGTTAGGAAAATTTGCTTTGCATTGGATTCCATAATTGCATCAATTAGTATGGTGTTTATGTATATTTTAATGATGATGAGTTTTAAAATGTCAGCTTCATTGGATTCACAGTCACAATCAAAAATATGCTATTAATAGCAACAATGTGGCATCATAGATTAGGCGTGTTCTAATGACTAAGGTTAGATACCGCTTTGTATTATAAATCAGGGGAGGAACGGTACATGCTTTATTTGGACATCCACCCGCATCATATGCGTGTGTGCATAAGTTTGCACACTCCTGTCAAAATTGTGTTCGTGTTATGTTCCGGTGGATTTAGATGGGGAGAGAAAATTAGTTGTCTGAGAACAAACCATGGCTTGTTGATCTTATTCTGGCAAATGTGACACTCCAGCTATAAACATTTTAATGAATTGGTAATGTGGTGGAGATGTGGTGATGTGGTGGTGATTGCTTGGATCTCCATGGAAGCATTTTGATATCCTGCTGACTCTCCTTTGATTAGCCTTGAAATTCATTTTTGTCGTAATATTTTAACACTTCTAAAAGAAAATGGGTATATAGACATTGTGTAGTCTTTATAATTGTCACTGAGTTTATATGTTTCACTTCTTTGTATTATTATTATTATTATTATTTTTATGAAAGTCCGTTGAACAGCAATATTTCACCTGACCTATAATTTTCCTTTTATCACAATCTCTTAACCCGTTGAGCCAATATGCAGGTGAGGCTTGCTCACCAAGTTTTGCAGAAGGTGGTAGCCCGGTATCTCCGCCGAGATAATCTGTTGATATCCAGCATTAAACGTCTTGTAGAATTGTCCAAGATTGGGAGGGAAGCTCTGATGAATGGTGAGATAGATGAACTGGGTGACATAATGCTAGAGGCTTGGAGGCTGCACCAGGAATTGGACCCTTTCTGCAGCAACGAGTTTGTGGACAAGCTCTTTGCCTTTGCCGAACCCTACTGCAGCGGCTACAAGCTGGTGGGTGCCGGCGGAGGTGGTTTTGCATTGCTGCTTGCCAAGGACCGTCATTGTGCACAAGAGCTAACACAAGCACTTGAAAAATCCTCAGATCTTGATGTGAAGGTGTACAAATGGAGCATCAATTTATCCTAGTATCAACTTGTCAGTATTTTGTGCAGACGTGATGCTCTCCATAAAACTATCAACTCGCAGGATCCCATCAGAATAAAAGGTGATGCTCCATAAAACTATCACTTCATACTCATTTCGGTGGTTGCAGACACCCAGAGGTTAACAGGAGTTGCTGGTAAATGCTGGTATTCATAATTACCGTACACATTGCTGGCCCACACATTTTTTGGTTTCAGTCGTTGCCCGTAGTTTTATGACAAATGGTGAGACCATGCTAGTCTATATCAAAGGAGGCCAGATATGAGTATTGATCTGTTCAACTCTAAATTGTGTAAGCATCGACAAGACTGATAGAAATGGTCCTTTGGTGTTAGCGTGCATTCATTTGGCATCAAATAAATCCAATACTTGAATTGTACGTCGTCATATTTCATTCAAGATCTGGAAACCTGTCTTTCTAGTGGTTCTTGGAAAGAACCAGCATATACGTTTCGCGTGGGAAGGCAGTATGGGCTGATCCACTGCAGTGCATGCTTGGCACCACGGTGCAGTACACCTGTGTATATGATGGATGGCTATCAAATAACATGCACGTATATATAGCATGATACATGCTTGTCCATGGCTGTTATGGATAACATCCATAATTTCACCCTACCCTGATCCGTGCTCGTCCAAGTCTGGTGCTTTTTGTGTAAAGGCCATAGGGACCAGCCACCATATTGTGATCTCGACGTGAAACCAAAATCCTTGTTTATAACGGGAGGCGTGCCTTTCCTCAGTTACAAAAGAGGAAAGAATAATAATAATAACGGAAGGCATGCCTTCGGACCAGCTGTACCTGCGCTGTTCCATCAGCCAAAGAACCGATCGCCCCTCACCAGTTATTCCGTGCACATTGCAGAGGGCAAAGCGACGACAGTATTATAAGGCAGGCGACTGGGTGCAAAATCATGCAAAAAAGACAAGGATAAGCCTGGGATTGTTGGACAGCCATCCGACACTGTTTTTGCCTGGATTTCAAATATTTTTCAATATGTGGAAGAGAACTCACTTCGTAAAGAAAGAAAGTTGAGGATGGATGATAAATCTGTTCTTGATTCTCAAGTGCGACCATTAGTAATCTAATACAACGGCTTAGGAAGTTGCACTAAATTTAGACAGCCAGACCTTCTGAAATAGCAGCTCTGAAATCAATTTTTTTATAAGATGATATCGCTCAACGTGTGATGTACTTATGGTAAGTGAAGCAAGATTTGACGGTAGCAAAGCACAGCAAGAGTCACGGCCTCCGCGGAACGTTAATTTTATGTTATTATTTCACCGCCGACCGAACTGAGAATGTGATCCTACACGTACTCCAAAGTCACTTTGTTGCATGAGGGAAAAACACCGAACCGATCTTCACAAAGTGTTATAATAATGTATTTTCATGATAACATAAAGGTACAGAGGGTAGTATATCAGGGAAATGCTCACACGGTGAAGTACTTTCCTCTACTTTCCTGGTATTAAAAGTAAAAGAAGTATCTACATTGGGCATAAAATTTTCATGTTTAAACACCAGGACATCATCCCCTCATAATTCAGATCATGAGTCCACCTCAACAAATAAGCTTGCTTGTGGATGCAAACCTGCTTCTTTTAATGTCAGTGAATGCTTTTCTGGACCATAGGAGATGCGGGGGAAGTTCGAAACCAGGGTGTATTTCTCAACTTTTAAGCAATCCAAAGAATCAACATGGTCATAGAGGGAGCTGATCATAGCTGAACTGTGGAACTTTCTTTCCTTGCGCTCTCCAGAAGGAAATCGGATAAGAACCTGATAGCAATTCCAACATCTGCATCAGTTTCAATCTCCAATAGGTCATTGGAGGCATTTCAAATGCTAGCATGTAAAACTTGTGATGTAAAAAGTGGTAATCATTTATCATCATACCGATGAGCTAGATTTTAAAAAAAGCTCCTAATACCAGAGTAATGTTGAGATTTGAGATGGAAGAAAGGCCAAAAAGGGAATGTCCGAAACACTACAACACCGACAATTTCTTCTTCTTCTTCTTCTTCTTCTTCTTCTTCTTCTTTTGAGCATAAATACTGAGTGTAAACTAGGATTTTCTGGTAATTGGAAAAACCTATTTTACTTATTGTAACTCCACTTCTTCCAATCATGGTTCAGGATTACACAGTGGTAGTCCTCAATAGTTCTCAAGAATATAAATTCCACACCCCATAGAATAGTTACTAAAATCATAACATATAAAAGCAAGATACTTGAATTGAAAGGCACAAACGTGAAATATTACTTGTTGATAATCTGGAATATATCCTAATGATGAGGACTCAATATCCTAAGGGTAGACTCTTGGCTTAACGCTGGTTCCCTCAAGATACACCCCCCCACAAAAAAAAGAAAAAACAGGTTCCCTCAAACATAAGATAAATAACGTATGGGTAAAGAACGCATGCAACAGCCAGCGCACACATGCACTTGCCGGAGAGAGAGAGAGAGGCAGGCAATTATCCCAAGAAGTCACAAATCACATCAATTTTAACATATAGGTATACCTGAAACCAGCCCAGCAGTTCATGTGTAAAAATACACGGTTTGGCAGACTTAATTACAGCAAACTTAGACCAACTTAATCTTATTTATACTTGTATCTGAGCATTACTTTTTCCCAAAAAAAAAAGCAGCACGGCTTGGAACTATGTTAACCTAGCATCATAAAGCAGACTATATTAATTGTTATTAACCAGGTATATTGCGTAGTTTCAAGTTCTTAGCCATACAGGTTACCGGTAACAACTTTGTTATCACATTCACAAGAAAAATAATCAATGATTTGACAAATGATAAAATTATAAATCATAAGGATATGTACGAATGATAGTTGCCACCAATTAATACAACAAGATATGCAGTCACACTAACATATATGCATCTGGGATGCTTTGATAATCGAGAAACTACTTTAAAACTTGTTCTACAGCTTAAATTAGTTTTATTTTTCACTAGTGTATGTGCATTTTTTTCTTCTTCTTTTTTTTTTTTTTGTTTTGTTTTGCCGCGAAAACTGACCTGCTTGCTTCGATCGATCCATCCATCCATCTATGCCCTGTTCAAAATCAATTTCTTTCAAAGATTCCTAAATGCCCTCAAAGGATAACGGAAATAGCTATGCCTCTTCAACACTAATTTCTTTCAAAGATTCCTAAATGCCCTCAAAAAATGGAACGATGATTTAGATGCCTTTGATCATGGTAGAATAGCCACTTTTTATCGCTAATTTATCCAATCTAGAGACCAACATTCAAATATTGGCACTCATAAAGCCACCCTCCCATCCTACCCACCTTTCATTAAGAACGAACAAAGGAGGAGAACATGCACATGGCTATCATAAGCAGTACTTATATGTTATCCATACATTTCAACTAGTGGGCCAAATAGGACCAGCAAAGACCAATAAACCAGATACATTGTTGGCACCAGCACCATACCATCCCTATCTGGCAGGCACAGAATGTATCGGTAGTTCAAATACAACACAAGCTCCCCTTGGAGGCTGAAATTATATTCCATTCATTTGCTGGTTTATTTGATGTTTTAAAACCAGACTAGACCAGCTGGTTGAGCCAGTTAAATTGTCAGCTACTCAGGTCTATATTCCAGATCAAGCATTAAAACTGGTTTTAGGAAACCCTGCCCTTTTAAAAAACTGCATAAACTGATGGCTAGAAAGGTGAACAATTTGAACCGCCTTGGGTTGATGAAGCTGGCTGGTTTTAGAATCTTATCAGATTGTGCCATTGGTTCAGGAGATTAGTATTTTTCTGAAGCGAACCTGAACCCCTTCTCTCCCTTGACCCTCCACCCATGGCTGCCAAGGTTCCACAACAACAGCCTCCAGGAATCATCCTCTCCCTCTCCAGCCCCACCTTCTCTCTCCAGCCTCCAACAACACCAGGCTTCCATCCATGGCCCTGAGCACCATCAAAAAACCTCCAAGACCCAATGTGCTTCCACCCCCAACCATTCTCCTCCATGCTGAGATCATCTCGACTTCTTAAGTAAACCAAGTTCCGGCAGCAAGACAATGAAGATGGATATCATGGGCATCCAAAAGGGGTGATAACAATATAACTTGAGATTTTTCTTAATGGAATTTTTAGATGTTTATGTAAAAAGATTTGATGGGTTACCTTTCTTTGGAACTAAAGATAAGGAGGGAAGAATGAGCAGGTGAAATATACGGGAATGCAAGGGGTTCAATTTCCCCATCTTGTTGTGGAACGGACTAGCTCAAGCAACAAATTTCTTAGATTTTTATAATAAGCTTATTAGTATTTTAATCAGGCCAAATTGATATATTTCTTCCTGAATTTCTATATTTACTTTTTTTTAAATGTCAGATTTTTTGTAAAAATGGGTTCTTTTTGAGCAAATGCTATCAAACTTGTGGAGTGAAAACCTTCATTTACTTAATTAGTGATGTAAATATGAAAAATAATTGCACAATTTTGTTACTTCACATTTAAAGAGTATGACTAGTCTTAAGATTCGGCATCTCGGTACCAAATCCCGTATTGGTACCATCTTATTACAGTGTCGGTATGCCACGTATTGTACCTAGCTCAACATACTGAATGTCAGTACACCTCCTACCACATAGTGGTTCAATATTGATACAATATGCTAAGGTTGGTATGTACTGATATCGACCGATACAACAAACCTTGATTGGTCCATAAAATTTATATCTGAATTCATGATATTATCAGGACATGTTTTTATTTAATTGAATTGTTATTATATATTTTTAACTTTGTTTGTTAGTTGCTATTTGATGGAAACTTGAATCATGTGAAACCGTTATGAACATGTACATCATTGCTCTGCGATGTTTGGAAAAGAGCACTGAATTTTTTAGTAGGAAATGCCAATTTTTTTAAAAAAAACTACAAAATAATTTAGGTACTTTATATATAAGTTTATTCCCATAAGTAATCATTTTATAATTGTCATTATGATGTCACAGTTTGTTAGTGGTTGATCTAACAGTTGAGCTGGTGACCCACAATTCAGTCATATTCTAGAGCTGATCAAAGGCCTGGTTTTTTTAAAACATTGGGTATGGTGGTACATTTACCTAATTTAGTATCTGATGACAATTTTTATAACAAATACTATTTTCCTGGTTATTACCACCAATGGCATGAAGATGTAATTCAAATTTCTTCAAGCTTTGCCTTTTAGTTGACAACTAGCTAACTGGGTGAGAGCCTAATAGTCCTCCAAGCGGCAGAGGTTCTATGTTTGAAACTTGTGAGAGTCTGCCCTAGGCATTAAGGCCTGGAAAATTCTACTAGTAGGTCCCCTCAGTTTCTGTGAAAAAAGAAGTGGGGAAAAAGGAGAGGTGACAGTCAGCATCAAAACAAGCATTGCTATTCAGCTAGCAATATTTTTCATCAACTTACATCCATGCCCATTGGCTGCTTTCAAGCAACCAACCTCATTTGAGGCCTGCATGAGCAAGCACATTTATGGATACTAACAATGATATCAGATTTCTCTCTTTTACAACTCAGCCACCACATATAATATAACAGTTTTTGTTTAGAGCAGAAGAAAATTAGCATTTACTTTATTAGGTGAATTCAAGTCCACTAAACTACCCCAATACCAATTTCTGTAGCATTATGATAAGCCCTAAGCATGAGGGTTTATCTTTACTTTTTCACTTTTCCGGGTAAACTATGTTTTTACTTTGATCATCATGGATTGATCAATAAAAAAAAAGGCAACAGCATAACACCTACAATTTAATTTTTGCAAACACATGAATATATATACATAGATAGATACATATATACATACATACATACATACATATATATATATATATACATATACATATATATACACACATATATATATACATATATATTGCTAAACTTGCAGAAAATTGAGGAGGATCAAGATTTCGATTAGCCGATGAAAGCATATGAATGAAAAGAAAAAATACAAAAGGACTTACATGTGTAACATCTGGTCCTTTTTCAGGTTCAACACCCAGTGACATTGCTTTCTCTTGCCGCCTTCTAGCTAAAGCAGCTTCCTTTTCAGCAGCTTCACGAGCTGCTCTGTCCCGAGTCTCTTCTTCCTCCTTATGCTTCCTCTCAGCTTCTGCAGCTTCTCTTTCCAACCTCTCTTGTTCTTCTTTTCTCTGACGCTCTCTAGCCTGATTTACCAGATAAGTTGATTCAATTTAGGATGTCAGTGATTCGGACAAACAAACACAACAAACAAAATTTAAAAAGCCTAAATCTGGAAAAACAAAATACCTGATCAGCTTCTAGTGCTGCTCTATATGCAGCATCTTGCTCCTCTCTCAGATGCTGGTTGTTTCTCCTTTCTTCTGCCTCAAGCATTGCTGCAACTAGAGATGGTGTACACTCTTCTATGACTCGCTGAAGGATTGCAAGCATTTCTTCAGAAGACATGGGTCCCTCAATCTGAATAACATAAGGAAAAAAAAGCTATTAAAATAGAAGTATGGAATTTTGTTAATGCATAACAGGCAAAGATGTAGCCCTACAAATTTTTTTATGAAAATCACTAAAATCAATGGTGAAATATGAATTAATTTTTTAACATCGTCAACTGGGTTGACAATCACCTATCACGTAAATGTATATTACATGCAGTACAAACTAGTCCAGCAGCCAAACTTGAACAAAACATCTTACGAGCATGCAATAATTTTAAAGCCGAAAAAGGAAAGAAATCAAAATACTGCATCCAATCACTAGTTTGATAATCACATAAAAGAAGCTGAATGATGATCTCATCCAGTCAGGATGTGTGATTACTTTCTATCTACTAGGGTCCATGATTTCTGTACCCCATGATAAGTGAAACTTAATAAAACAATAGCAATTGTAACAGCACAAAATATAATCACAAATATATGTTATTCCTATGGAGGGCCTTCCATAACTAAGAAGGGTATTTTGCAGATAGGTAGTGACAAAAGCACTCACCGTAGCTGACCCCAAATATTCTATGATTTCAAACCATGACATCCACAAGGTAATATGAAAAATGTGCTCCAACCTTCTAGTTAGGAACAAGAAAATAATTCTAAACAAAGGAACAAGATCCTTTTAGCTCCATCCAGTAAATTCCCCCATTTTACTGAATTAGTAAATTCTAAGTGGTTCAAAACACCTATTCTAACAATTTTGACAAAGAACCCTCAAATTCATGTTGCCCATAGTTCACAGTTGTCTGTTTTCATCAATTTCTGCCACTTCCCCTTCACTCTACATCACAATCCAAAGAGATATAACCAAAGCCATGGTCAAGAACATCAAGAAAGATAAGTTAAATGTACAAATCTAGCAAGATCAAAGCAAAACCAATCTTCAAATTCCATAATTTCCAACAAAGAAAAGGAAAAAGAAAGTACCTGCTGAAGAAGCACAATGCGCTGGTTGGTAGATGGCACGACAACGGCACAGAAAGGGAAACGAGATGCCTTGAGGCTATTACTCATATTGAATCCTTCCGTCCTCCTTATGCTCCCGCCCCAAGCCACAAAGTTCTCATTCACAAACGCCGCGACCGAAGCCGAGCACAGGCATCCCGAGCAGAAGGCCGGCACGTCAGGGTGGTCCGGCGAGTGCAGGTACACAAACAAAAGCTTATACTCCCGCTGCGACCGCTGAAGGGCGTCCATGAAACCCTCCGCCGCGAACCTAACCCCAGAGCCGGCCCCTCCAAAGTCCCTCTCAAAGGCCGCGACGAAGTCCGCGGCCTCGGCCGCGGACGCCGGGAGGGGAACCAGCCTGTCGGCCTCGGGCCCACGGGAGGTGGCGAGGCCGAGGAGGTTGAGGGAGCGGGAGATTATGCCGCCGGCGATCCAGACGCCAAGGCCGACGGCTCCAGTGATGAGGCCGACGCCGCCGGAGACGACGTAGAAGGGGAGGGTGATGAGCTTCCAGGCGAGGCCGGGCGGGGCGGGGTCGCCGGAATCATGGCGGGCGAGGGAGGACTCGGTCAGATTGGGACCACTGCCACCGGCGGCGGGGACAGAGAAGGAGGAATTGGGGGAGGGATTGGTAGGGGAGGAGGTGAAACCGGAGATGGCGAGATCGAGATCCCAGTTGTGGGCGGAGAGAATCTCGGTGCAGAGATCGGGGTCGTCGAGGCCGGTGATGGCCTGAAAATAGACCAATTTGTCCTCGAGGCTCTCCGCCATGGCCGGTTCTCGATAACTCGGCGACGATCCCTGGGTCCCGTGGGGTTAGGGTTTGGGCGGGCGGGACAAGGTAGAAGGACTTCTTCGCGAAGGCGAAAAGAAAAGGAGAGGGGAAGAAGGGGGTCACGAGAGGAGAGAAGTGGGCGTTTTTTCGTGAGAAGACCAGTAGCAAGCAAAGCGCCAGTCCCATGACACAATTCCTCCTGTTCAATATGCATGAAATTATAAATTCCAAGTTTCAGAATTTAGATAGGTTGATGTAGGGTACTTAATTAGGATGGATTGCTGTCCCCTATTTCTTATTTAGTTATCTCGACGGGGAAGTCCTTTGACTTTGGGGATTAAACGGGGGATGCAAATAAGTTCAACATTATTTAAAAGTTATTTTTTATAATATTTAATTTGGTAATAATATCTCTCCACGCGGGAAGTCCTTCAGACTTTGGGAATTAAACGGGGGATGCAAATAAGTTTAATATTATTTAAATTTTTTTTTATAATACTTAATTTGATAATGATATGTTAAGATTCGGATACGATTTTAAAAAATAGTAGTTTCTATAAAAGAAATTAAGAGAATAGCGCTTCAAACTCCAACGGCACAAGGATCATCCTCCAAACTCTCCGTCCCATGATGGTTATATTTTATTGGACATTATGCTATAAAAAAGAACATAAATCTTAAGATGAAAATTTATTTTTACTGAAAATAACATCATTTCGTTAAGGTATGGAAGAGCACAACAACAGTTAATATAGTAATATAAGAATACATGTTTTAGTTTCATAATAGTTAACATCTATATAAAAATAAGATATATAAATATTTTTTATTAATTTTTTAATAAAATTTTAAATTATTATAGACGAAATAGTTTGTTTTTATTATTTTTATGATTTTGACCAGAGAGAAATGAGTGAGATAATAGGATAACAAAATTATAAGTCCACGTGATTGAGTGACATGTATATGTGTTTGACCTTGAGCCTAGTACTCCAGCATGTTAGTCATCCGAAGGAAGAACTGCGCCAGCCTAACCCTAGTAAAAGAATAATTTTTATTTGCATTGGAGGTACCGTCGCAATTAATGTTTTGCAACTTCCAAACGCTCTACTATATTTCCAACATGTTTCCTAGATCTTCTAGATTCGCAATCAAAATTATAATTAAAAAAAATTAAAATAAATTAAAATTAAAATTAAAATAATTAAATTTTTTAAAATATATAATTTATTATTAAAATCAAAATAAATTTTTAATTTTTAAAAAAATAAAAATTAAATTTTAAAATAATTAAATTATTTTAATTTTATTCTAAAATTAGAATTGAAACGAGACTTCTTTCAATCAAAAGATTAGAATGAAAATTATTTATTTATATTTTAATTTTAGATCTAAATTCTTTCTAATCAAACATCCCTCTAGTATAATGATGAAATCTGATGTGGCACTTTTTATTGGCCAAATTTAATCCTTCTTAATACATGCATCCGAAATACAAGAGCACCACAATCTATGTTGTAAAAATATCATCGCCTATTAGTTCATCATAAAAATAATTAAATTGTATGAGATGACTATTATTTATAATAAAATGTTGGCCCAATCAAAAAAAAAATTATGCGGAAGAACTATTATAAAGCTAATTAACCAAAAATTGTTCCTGACGATGAAAATTTTAATATCCAACAGATAATTTTTTTTAGATTCTGATAAAGCAAGTAACATAATATGGATCCACTTTACATGCAGTTTTTCATAACGAAACTAACCCGAAACAAAAGCCAAAGCCCTTTTCATCCATGGTTCATACTGCACTTATATAGCGTATGTTCAGCCAAGGTAAGATAATCCAACTTGTCTCAAATATTTATTCTTTTCCAGAAGGTTCCAGTGAAAACTTAGGTGACGTTAGACGTCGGTGGACAAGAAGTTGGGAAAAGGGTAGAAAAGGCGGGACCGTCAAGGATTGGCCCCGTTAGAAAGCCCATAGGCAACTTATTCTCCCTACCAGGATGGAAAATATTGAAGGAAAATCCTGATTTTTCGGTCCATGTTTGTACAGATCTGATTAGATCAAGAGATATATTTCAAAAATTTTTCTCTTGATCTCAATCAGATCTTGATATGTTTCAGATCTGATTCTTATTATTTTAATAAATAAAATAAAATAAGATAAATTAAATCAAATTCAATTTACCTGATTTGGGTAATCCTATTACCCTGTAGATGATCCTGATTGCAGCGGAAGGTTCTGGATCTTAGCCACGCAAGCGCCTGGCCTCTACCGGTATCCACTCGGGTTGGATCTGGAGAACCTCTTCTTCTCTATCACACCTCCAAAAATCAGATCTGGATCTGATCTGGAGGATCTTCAAAACTCTTTTGAAGATCTGCAGTCGTCCTTTTGCAGCAGCGCAGCCTTCTTGCTTTTGATCGCCTTTCCTTGATCTGAATCGCACCAAACTAAGTCCAAAACACCTTTTGGACGTGGAGAGCAAGAGGAGAAGAGACTATGGCATGGAGAAGGAGGGGAGAGGCAGCCTTGGGGCGTATCTAATAGCATTGGAATTAGGGTTGGGCGCAGGGTCTTATTTATAGACCTCTTGTGATCCAACTCCTCTTCCTCTCAACCAATCACAACCCTTTGTGAAATCAGATCTAAATCTGATTGGTTGGAATAGAGACCCCTGGATTCCTCCTTAGAGGGCGCCTAAGACCAGTCAAACTGGATTCTTAGTAGAACTCTGATTGGAATCCTAAAAGGGAGGTGGAGTCCTTGTCCAACAAGGACTCCTAGGCGCCTCCTACTTGGGCTCACGCCACCCTTGGCGTGCGCCCTTCTCCTTGCCAGGTTCTGGCAGGGGGACAGGCCCCCACCAGCTCTCCAATAGGTGCATGACATGTGGTCAAAAGTCAAAGGGTGAATGGTCAACGTTTGACCAGTCAAAGGTAGACTTTTGACCAAAGTCAAAGAACAAGAAATGGCAGGTGACCAAAAATGGCAGGTAATGTCTTACAAATAAGACAACCTATTCTGACTTGGACAACCTCCAGTCAGACCATATGAAGGCCTCTGATTGAGCACAAACTCCTTTGGCTCAGTCAGGACAACTTATTTATGATAGTAAAAGAAGAACGTTAGGTTCAATCGAGTGCTAGCACGATTTCCTTGAACCTAATTGAATCTCATTCAGATCAATTGAACTAGATCAGTTCAATTGATGATCACCAGATTCAAACCCTTGTTTGTGTGACCCAGTTAGGTTCAGTTCTGTATGGTAATGGGATATGTCATGATCTCTATCATAGACATCATCGAAACTCCTTTCGATGGATCAGAACTCTTCTGATTCGAACAGCTAGAATGATCGATCATCTAAATCATTCTAATTGCTCCCAAAATCCACCAGTGACACCTAGCAGTATATGGTGGCAACCCATCAGAGCTGAATGCGAACCTCTTGGTGCAGCTACCTGTGTGATTCAGTTCTTCTATCTTGAGCCCCGATCAGATTAGGGTTAAGGTGAACTCGTCAAACCCTAGTCTCTGTCATATGATGTAATCATTCGATTCGAGTCCAATGTGAAAATCTAAATAGAAACTCTTTCTATTATTTCACTCTACCATGGCCATGGATTTCTGGACTTGATTCTCATGATCATCATAGGGCTACTCCTCTACCACCGAGGTAGATAGATCCCATCTTGATGCAATCCAGTTCCTACAATGAACATGCTATAGCCAACATACACCTCAGGGTTCCATATGGCTAGGAGACCGAGTAATGGTGTAGTCAAACTATAACACCCTCAAGGTGAACTGCCGATGCATCTCAGGTCAAAGAACCAGACACACTACTGCAGCATCGAGTCAGTCATTGACGAGAAGGTAGACTTCCCTAATGACTACTCGAGGTGGTCACGCTCAGTGCCCTCGTTCTCTAACGAGTACCTGTACTCTCGCTCCGGTGTCTCCACACCGTAGACTCAAGACTCATCTACTAAAGAGAAGCGATCGTACACCAACCTTCCGGATCAATCACCATCCTCGTGATGATCCTATGGTCGGGAGCTGTTTATGAGTTAATAATGATTATTCATGTCTTAAATTTTCAACTCTTGAAAATATGAATTATCATTACCATTAACTCAAAGGATGTATCACAGACACTAAATACACATGTGTGATAGAAAATAACCCATTTCATTAATTATAGTCAAAATTACAATTTTGCCCCTAGAAGTGTATTACAAGTGTCAGCCAATTCTGGCTTCTAGGGCACATATATCTAACAATCTCCCACTTGTCCTAAAGCCAATTGGCTACAAGTCTAAGTCCCATCTTCTCAAGGTGGGCTTCGATCTTCTGCTGGCCCAACGGCTTTGTAAGTGGGTCTGCCACATTATCTGCGGAGTTGACTCTCTTGACCTCAACGTAACCTTTCTCAAGGTAATCGCGGATGAGATGATATCGCCGCTCAATGTGCTTGGACTTCTGGTGAGACCTCGGCTCCTTAGCAAGGGCTATGGCGCCATTGTTGTCGCAGTAAAGAGGAATGGCATCTGATGGCATTACTCCAATTTCTGCAGCAAACTTCTTGTACCAGAACGCTTCCTTTGCAGCCTCTGATGCAGCTATATATTCTGCTTCCATGGTGGAATCTGCTATCACAGTTTGCTTGGAACTCTTCCAGCTGACAGCTCCACCATTGCACACAAACAGACTTCCAGATGTCGACTTTCGATCATCTATATCGGACATGAAGTCCGAGTCTGTGTATCCCTGAACTTGGAGTTCTCCATTACCAAAGACCAACATCATATCCTTAGTTCTTCTCAAGTACTTAAGGATACATTTCACAGAAGTCCAGTGTTCTTCACCTGGATTTGACTGATATCTGCTTGTGACACTCACAGCATGGGCTATATCAGGTCGTGTACATAGCATGGCATACATGAGGCTCCCTATTGCAGAAGCATAAGGGATCTTGCTCATGCGTTCTATTTCCTCAGGTGTGCTGGGGCACATCTTCTTGGAAAGATGAATACCATGTCTGAAGGGTATTAATCCCCTCTTAGAGTTTTCCATACTAAACCTCTTTAGTACTTCCTCTATGTACATCTTCTGTGAAAGTCCTAGCATCCTATTCGGTCTATCCCTATAGACCTTAATTCCTAGAATAAAGGATGCTTCACCTAGGTCTTTCATGGAGAATTCCTTAGGACAACCACATCTTGACTGATGTCAACATGGGAATATCATTCCCAATAAGGAGGATGTCATCCACGTACAATACGAGGAAGACAACAGCGCTCCCACTGACCCTTTTGAAAACACATGGTTCCTCTTCGTTTTTGATGAAACCAAACTTTTTGATCACATCATTGAAACGAGTGTTCCAGCTCCGAGATGCTTGCTTAAGTCCATATATGGACCTTTGCAGCTTGCAAACCTTGTGATCAGTATCACTGGATGTGAAACCTAGCGGCTGTTCCATATAGATATCTTCCTCAAGATATCCATTTAGGAATGCCGTTTTCACGTCCATTTGCCATATTTCATAATCGAAATAGGCTGCAACAGCAAGCAATGTGCGGATGGATTTTAGCATAGCTACCGGGGAAAAGGTATCCTGATAGTCAATGCCTTCACGTTGACTATAACCTTTTGCCACCAGTCTAGCCTTGAATGTCTCCACATTCCCATCTGCACCAATCTTTCTCTTGAAGATCCATTTACACCCAATAGGTACTATACCTTCTGGTGGATCTACCAAGGTCCAGACTTGGTTTGAGTGCATCGAGTCGATCTCTGACTTCATTGCCTCAAGCCATTTCTCGGAGTCGATATCTGATATCGCCTCGTTGTAGGTTTTGGGATCATCACCATGAGCACCATTACCTATGAGGAACATTTCCTCTACGTCCTCTGAAATAATACCTAAGTATCTTTCAGGGGGACGGGAAACTCTTTCCGATCTACGAGGTGGAGGAGGTAGTGTTCTTATTGGCTCAACCTGATTTGGTTCCACTTGGTCCTTAGCTCGTTCTGCTTGTGAGACTTTCTCATCAAGCTTAATCTGCTTTCCAATGCCACTATCTTGAATAAACTATTTTTCAAGAAATATGGCATGTCGACTCACAATCACATTGTGGTCTTCTGGAATGTAGAAATAGTATCCTAATGACTCTTTAGGATATCCTATGAATCGAGCTCTAAAGGACCTAAACTCTAACTTGTCCGCTTGTTGTCTTTTGACATAAGCCGGACAACCCCAAATTCTGAGATGACTCAGACTTGGTTTCTTACCGTGCCATATCTCATACGGTGTGGTAGGAACGGTTTTAGAGGGAACCCTATTCAGTAAATAGATTGAAGTTAATAATGAATGTCCCCAAAGAAAATCTGGGAGGTCTGTGAAGCTCATCATGGATCGAACCATATCCAATAGAGTCCGATTTCTCCGTTCTGAAACCCCGTTGAGTTGAGGTGTTCCTGGTGGAGTCCATTGAGAGACTATGCCATTTTCCTTAAGATAGTCTAGGAATTCCCGGCTAAGGTATTCACCTCCTCGATCTGATCGAAGAACCTTAATGGGTTTTCCAGTTTGTTTTTCTACTTCATGTCTGAATTCTTTGAACTTTTCAAAGGCTTCAGACTTATGTCTCATAAGATACACATACCCATACCTAGACAGATCATCGGTAAAGGTAATGAAGTAGACAAAATTGCCTCTAGCCGGCACATCGAATGGGCCGCACACATCAGTATGTACTAGGGCAAGGAGATCTGTGGCCCTCTCCCCATGTCCAACAAAAGGGAGTTTAGTCATTTTGCCTTGAAGACAAGATTCACAAGTTGGATATGACTCAAAAGTCAATGGACTCAATAGCCCATTTTTCTCCAATTTGTTAATCCTATCTTCTGCTATATGACCTAATCTCAGGTGCCATAGATATCTGTCGTTTGGACTATCCCTAGGTCGTTTGGCATTCACGTTTTGCTCGATAGTTAAAATAGGTACATCAATATGCAACTGATAAAGACCATTAACAAGGAAACCATTTGCAATTTTATTTCTTTCATAAAGAATGTTACAATGGTCCTTAAAGAAGGTGATCACATAACCTTCTTGTGCTAAGCATGAAACAGAAATCAAATTCCTGCTAGCTGCAGGCACATAATAACAGTCTTTTAAAACTAAGTCTAAACCAGATGGTAATCGCAGAGGGTATGTTCCCACGGCTACTGCAGCAACTCTTGCTCCATTACCGACGCGTAGGATCATGTCTCCATCCCTCAGCCTCCTGCTATCCTCAAGACCCTGCATAGAAGTGCACAGATGAGCACTAGAACCAGAGTCAAGCACCCAACTGGATGCAGAAGAAACCGTAAGGTTAGACTCAATAACGAGCATACCTCCAGAAGGACCTTCCTTCTTGTTCTTCAGGGTGGCCAGGTAAGTAGGGCAGTTCCGCTTCCAATGGCCGTCGCTGTTGCAATGGAAACACTTTCCTTTGCCATCGACCTTCTTCTTCGGTTCTGCCTTCTTCTTCTTTGATCCTTCTACCTTTTGCTTTTTCACAGACTTCTTTTTCTTTCCATAAGACTTTCTTTTGGAAGAAGTCCGTTCCATAGCAAGAACTGAGCCTTTAGAACCTTTCATAGAAAGCTCAGCGGTAACCAGCATATTCATCAACTCGGCCAAGGAATTCTTGAAGTTTATGCATGTGGTAATTCATGATGAATTGCCCATATGCATCAGTCAAGGATTGCAGAATAATATCGTTCTGCAAGTCCAAGTCCAACTTCACACCGAGCTTCTCAAGCTCTTCCATGTCCTTGATCATTGTCAGACAGTGATCTTGGACTGACTGCCCATCACGCATCTTAGCCTTAAAAAGTCATTTCGTGACTTGATATTTGGCTGCGCGACTCTGTTCACCAAACATCTCCTGCAGGTGAGCCAACATTTGGCGAGCAGTCCCGATATCTTCATGTTGGCGCTGGAGCTCATCAGACATCGAGCCCAACATGTAGTATCTGGCCTTATTGTCTTCGTCAATCCATTTTTCCAGAGACGCTCTCTGTTCAGTGGATGGACGAGCTGGTAAGGTGGGAGGGTCCTGGTCCAAAACATGTGTTAACTTCTCTGAACCCAAAACAATTTTGTAGTTCCTGAGCCAATCTTTATAATTGGGTCCAGTCAGTCTATGTGTGTCTAGGATACGTGCCAGTGGGTTGGACGCAGACATTTTCCTGTAGAGAGTCAAAGATTCTAGTTAGATACTGTAATTTTGACTTGACCAATTTGTTTAGGGATTTTATTTTTAAACAAATTAGCTCCCACTATTTTCTCGGATCCCTACACTCCCTCTGTAGAGATGCGAAAATCTCCGCGATTGATGATTTCTAGTGGGTGGTGCGGTCTCACCAACTGACTCATCACCTCACCTAACAGTTATTGGTGATGGGTTAGCCAATGAGTGAACAACTCTTGTTCAATGATTCTCTAATCATGGTGCACCCAAACTTGGTCTCTAATTCATGAATCTCACCGTATCCGGAATATTGATCCACTCCTTAGTTAAGTCAGACCCACCATTTGCATAGACTGGGTTCCTAATTGGGTCTCTCACCGTATCCGAAATATTGAGCCCAACTCATCCTCCAGCCCATAGCATCCAATGCCTAATAGACATGGTTGCGTCTTCCCGGTGCAACTGAGCCACTGTATCCAGCCGAGAACAATCAACCCCGGGAAGGGCCCGCACGTCTACAATGGTGGAAGACCTCGGACTTAATCTTTTCTTAGGGAGAATTGATTCAGGTCTCATTAAACTAGACTTGGCTTAGTCATAACAATTATGACTAACCTAGTGGCATGGGTCAGCTCGGATTATTGACCACCTCAGATCAGAACTGTGTCAACAGATATGGCCAGGTAAGTGAGACCGGTGGAAGGAATATGCCGTTAACTCGCACAAGAACGCATTCAGGTCGAGTAGCTTCCAATTAAAAACCAGTCGGTCGTCTGTGCCAAACTTACCTTAGACACCAAATTGTTGAGTCAGAACCAATTGGGTTAGCCTACAATCCAGACTCTAACCTCTGAGCCTAATTAGGTCTTGCTTGATCGTGACTCGATCTTGACCCAGACTTAATCCTATTAGGCTGGTCAATTTAAGCATTGTTGATCCCATCTAACCAACTCTTGATTCGGTTTGATCAACCGCTTAGACCTAATTGAGCTACCCAAGCCCGAACCCAGTATTATGAATATGTCTTAGATCTGAAATTCTCAATTTTAGACCTAATTAATATTCCATAAACTTAATTCTTAATTAAGTTGGGTTCATAAACAAAATATGCACAATAAATCCTAGGGTTTCAGGATCTAGGGTTTTGCAGAAAGTAAGTTTTGGGTTTCTGATTAAGGACGAACACGCAGCACCCCTACACGTCATAAGAACACCCCATCGAATGGGAAGAGAGGGCCTTTAAACCCTTCTTCGTTCTTATGACCGGACGGCCAAGAGGAACGCCTTAATCAGGAACATGTAAATCTACAAAACAGTTATAGATCTATATCATATATCTCATATACAAATTTAGATCTAATCAAGGCATATTTTGCATACATCTCATGTATCAAATCATGCATGTTTTCAGATCTAAATTATCACATAATAATCTAAAAAATTAGATTTAAATTGATCTAATCAAAATAAATTCTAATCTAGACAATTATGTAGAACTATTCTACAACTTAGTCTAGTCATGCATCTATCATATCTCATATGATATTTAAAATTAAATAATTTTTATTTGCTGTTTATCAGATGTTATTATAACACTTATAATATCAGAAAATAGTAAATAAGAAGATCTAAAATATGATTTAATCAGATTAAATCAAAGACATGCAAAACTATTCTATAGAACTATTCTATTCTAGAACTAGTCATGCATATCTTCATGTTCTTAGATCCAAATCATTTAATTTTAATTTTTCTGATTTCAGATCTGATCACATCTCATGTGACATCTGAAATCACTTTATTTTCTAATTAAAATAAAATTAAAATCAGATCTAAACAATTTTAGAACCATGGCTCTGATACCAGTTGAAGGGAAATCCTGATTTCCCGGTCCAGGTTCGTCCAGATCTGATTAGATCAAGAGATATATTTCAAAAATTTTCTCTTGATCTCAATCAGATCTTGATATGTTTCAGATCTGATTCTTATTATTTTAATAAATAAAATAAAATAAGATAAATTAAATCAAATTTAATTTACCTGATTTGGGTAATCCTATTACCCTGTAGATGATCCTGATTGCAGCGGAAGGTTCTGGATCTTAGCCACGCAAGCGCCTGGCCTCTACCGGTATCCACTCGGGTTGGATCTGGAGATCCTCTTCTTCTCTATCACACCTCCAAAAATCAGATCTGGATCTGATCTGGAGGATCTTCAAAACTCTTTTGAAGATCTGCAGTCGTCCTTTTGCAGCAGCGCAGCCTTCTTGCTTTTGATCGCCTTTCCTTGATCTGAATCGCACCAAACTAAGTCCAAAACACCTTTTGGACGTGGAGAGCAAGAGGAGAAGAGACTATGGCATGGAGAAGGAGGGGAGAGGCAGCCTTGGGGCGTATCTAATAGCATTGGAATTAGGGTTGGGCGCAGGGTCTTATTTATAGACCTCTTGTGATCCAACTCCTCTTCCTCTCAACCAATCACAACCCTTTGTGAAATCAGATCTAAATCTGATTGGTTGGAATAGAGACCCCTGGATTCCTCCTTAGAGGGCGCCTAAGACCAGTCAAACTGGATTCTTAGTAGAACTCTGATTGGAATCCTAAAGGGAGGTGGAGTCCTTGTCCAACAAGGACTCCTAGGCGCCTCCTACTTGGGCTCACGCCACCCTTGGCGTGCGCCCTTCTCCTTGCCAGGTTCTGGCAGGGGGACAGGCCCCCACCAGCTCTCCAATAGGTGCATGACATGTGGTCAAAAGTCAAAGGGTGAATGGTCAACGTTTGACCAGTCAAAGGTAGACTTTTGACCAAAGTCAAAGAACAAGAAATGGCAGGTGACCAAAAATGGCAGGTAATGTCTTACAAATAAGACAACCTATTCTGACTTGGACAACCTCCAGTCAGACCATATGAAGGCCTCTGATTGAGCACAAACTCCTTTGGCTCAGTCAGGACAACTTATTTATGATAGTAAAAGAAGAACGTTAGGTTCAATCGAGTGCTAGCACGATTTCCTTGAACCTAATTGAATCTCATTCAGATCAATTGAACTAGATCAGTTCAATTGATGATCACCAGATTCAAACCCTTGTTTGTGTGACCCAGTTAGGTTCAGTTCTGTATGGTAATGGGATATGTCATGATCTCTATCATAGACATCATCGAAACTCCTTTCGATGGATCAGAACTCTTCTGATTCGAACAGCTAGAATGATCGATCATCTAAATCATTCTAATTGCTCCCAAAATCCACCAGTGACACCTAGCAGTATATGGTGGCAACCCATCAGAGCTGAATGCGAACCTCTTGGTGCAGCTACCTGTGTGATTCAAGTTCTTCTATCTTGAGCCCCGATCAGATTAGGGTTAAGGTGAACTCGTCAAACCCTAGTCTCTGTCATATGATGTAATCATTCGATTCGAGTCCAATGTGAAAATCTAAATAGAAACTCTTTCTATTATTTCACTCTACCATGGCCATGGATTTCTGGACTTGATTCTCATGATCATCATAGGGCTACTCCTCTACCACCGAGGTAGATAGATCCCATCTTGATGCAATCCAGTTCCTACAATGAACATGTCATAGCCAACATACACCTCAGGGTTCCATATGGCTAGGAGACCGAGTAATGGTGTAGTCAAACTATAACACCCTCAAGGTGAACTGCCGATGCATCTCAGGTCAAAGAACCAGACACACTACTGCAGCATCGAGTCAGTCATTGACGAGAAGGTAGACTTCCTAATGACTACTCGAGGTGGTCACGCTCAGTGCCCTCGTTCTCTAACGAGTACCTGTACTCTCGCTCCGGTGTCTCCACACCGTAGACTCAAGACTCATCTACTAAAGAGAAGCGATCGTACACCAACCTTCCGGATCAATCACCATCCTCGTGATGATCCTATGGTCGGGAGCTGTTTATGAGTTAATAATGATTATTCATGTCTTAAATTTTCAACTCTTGAAAATATGAATTATCATTACCATTAACTCAAAGGATGTATCACAGACACTAAATACACATGTGTGATAGAAAATAACCCATTTCATTAATTATAGTCAAAATTACAATTTTGCCCCTAGAAGTGTATTACAAGTGTCAGCCAATTCTGGCTTCTAGGGCACATATATCTAACAA
>QRFJ01000050.1:1986207-2040107 GCA_006176705.1 Cocos nucifera | reverse complement strand
ATGTTATTATATACACTTATAATATCAGAAAATAATAAATAAGAAGATCTAAAATATGATTTAATCAGATTAAATCAAAGACATGCAAAACTATTCTATAGAACTATTCTATTCTAGAACTAGTCATGCATATCTTCATGTTCTTAGATCCAAATCATTTAATTTTAATTTTTCTGATTTCAGATCTGATCACATCTCATGTGACATCTGAAATCACATTATTTTTAATTAAAATAAAATTAAAATTATATCTAAATAATTTTAGAACCATGGCTCTGATACCAGTTGAAGGGAAATCCTGATTTCCCGGTCCAGGTTCGTTCAGATCTGATTAGATCAAGAGATATATTTCAAAAAATTTTCTCTTGATCTCAATCAGATCTTGATATGTTTTAGATCTGATTCTTATTATTTTAATAAAATAAAATAAGATAAATTAAATCAAATTTAATTTACCTGATTTGGGTAATCCTATTACCCTGTAGATGATCCTGATTGCAGCGGAAGGTTCTGGATCTTAGCCACGCAAGCGCCTGGCCTCTACCGATATCCACTCAGGTTGGATCTGGAGAACCTCTTCTTCTCTATCACACCTCCAAAAATCAGATCTGGATCTGATTTGGAGGATCTTCAAAACTCTTTTGAAGATCTGCAGTCGTTCTTTTGCAGCAGCGCAGCCTTCTTGCTTTTGATCGCCTTTCCTTGATCTGAATCGCACCAAACTAAGTCCAAAACACTTTTGGACGTGGAGAGCAAGAGGAGAAGAGACTATGGCGTGGAGAAGGAGGGGAGAGGCAGCCTTGGGGCGTATCTAATAGCATTTCAATTAGGGTTGGGCGCAGGGTCTTATTTATAGACCTCTTGTGATCCAACTCCTCTTCCTCTCAACCAATCACAACCTTTTGTGAAATCAGATCTAAATCTGATTGGTTGGAATAGAGACCCCTGGATTCCTCCTTAGAGGACGCCTAAGACCAGTCAAACTGGATTCTTAGTAGAACTCTGATTGGAATCCTAAAGGGAGGTGGAGTCTTTGTCCAACAAGGACTCCTAGGCGCCTCCTACTTGGGCTCATGCCACCCTTGGCGTGCGCCCTTCTCCTTGCCAGGTTTTGGCAGGGGGACAGGCCCCCACCAGCTCTCCAATAGGTGCATGACATGTGGTCAAAAGTCAAAGGATGAATGGTCAACGTTTGACCAGTCAAAGGTAGACTTTTGACCAAAGTCAAAGAACAAGAAATGGCAGGTGACCAAAAATGGCAGGTAATGTCTTACAAATAAGACAACCTATTCTGACTTGGACAACCTCCAGTCAGACCATATGAAGGCCTCTGATTGAGCACAAACTCCTTTGGCTCAGTCAGGACAACTTATTTATGATAGTAAAAAGAAGAACGTTAGGTTCAATCGAGTGCTAGCACGATTTCTTTGAACCTAATTGAATCTCATTCAGATCAATTGAACTAGATCAGTTCAATTGATGATCACCAGATTCAAACCCTTGTTTGTGTGACCCAGTTAGGTTCAGTTCTATATGGTAATGGGATATGTCATGATCTCTATCATAGACATCATCGAAACTCCTTTCGATGGATCAGAACTCTTCTGATTCGAACAGCTAGAATGATCGATCATCTAAATCATTCTAATTGCTCCCAAAATCCACCAGTGACACCTAGCAGTATATGGTGGCAACCCATCAGAGCTGAATGCGAACCTCTTGGTGCAGCTACCTGTGTGATTCAGTTCTTCTATCTTGAGCCCCGATCAGATTAGGGTTAAGGTGAACTCGTCAAACCCTAGTCTCTGTCATATGATGTAATCATTCGATTCAAGTTCAATGTGAAAATCTAAATAGAAACTCTTTCTATTATTTCACTCTACCATGGCCATGGATTTCTGGACTTGATTCTCATGATCATCATAGGGCTGCTCCTCTACCACCGAGGTAGATAGATCCCATCTTGATGCAATCCAGTTCCTACAATGAACATGCTATAGCCAACATACACCTCAGGGTTCCATATGGCTAGGAGACCGAGTAATAGTGTAGTCAAACTATAACACCCTCAAGGTGAACTGCCGATGCATCTCAGGTCAAAGAACCAGACACACTACTGCAGCATCGAGTCAGTCATTGACGAGAAGGTAGACTTCCTAATGACTACTCGAGGTGGTCACGCTCAATGCCCTCGTTCTCTAACGACGACCTATACTTTCGCTCCGGTGTCTCCACACCGTAGACTCAAGACTCATCTACTAAAGAGAAGCGATCGTACACCAACCTTCCGGATCAATCACCATTCGTGATGATCCTATAGTCGGGAGCTGTTTATGAGTTAATAATGATTATTCATGTCTTAAATTTTCAACTCTTGAAAACATGAATTATCATTACCATTAACTCAAAGGATGTATCACAGACACTAAATACACATGTGTGATAGAAAATAACCCATTTCATTAATTATAGTCAAAATTACAATTTTGCCCCTAGAAGTGTATTACAAGTGTCAGCCAATTCTGGCTTCTAGGGCACATATATCTAACAAATATTTACAGTAGGAGTAATGCTGCCACGCACCAAATTTTTACCTGCTTAATTACCTGTCCATCGTGGCAAGAGGGGATTGGTCCCATCCGCTGGAGGGTTGGTGTGATTAAGAACGTCCAAAGACCTCCACGTTAACACCAACCTAGTACCACATCAGAACTAGATTATAGCATGGCATGGCAATTCATCAAGTAATTTTTTTTGTCGCTTATATTCTCTAAACATCTATTAAGTTGCCATACAAGATATCCAGGGTGTGTTCAGTTCACGCCTGAAATCGAAATAAATTAAAACAAAAATTAGAATAATCATATCCCTCAATACATTTAGTTTGCGATCAAAATTAGAATTAAAATAGCATTTAAATATTAGAAGAAAGTAAGGATAAAATTTTGAAGGACCGGAACATTTTTATGCCTCTCCTCTAATTGAAATTGGTCAAACCAAATAATTAAAATAAAAATTATTCTCATTCCTATTTCCATTTCAGAGTTCAGCTTCTCCCAATCAAATATATCCTAATACTATCTATTTAGTTTGTCACGACATCAATGGCAAGGAACCTTGGCTTCTTTTGTAGGTAGGAGAATCACTCTCCCATCTAGTCATTCAATGGACCCCTTCAATATCTTCACCATATCAGAGAAAATAAAGGTGCAACAGTAAAGTTTTCTAAGAGGGACACCAACTTTTATCTTTTCTCGCCAGATCAAGAAAAATTGACACCATTCATCAGCAGTCTTATTACCTTCTTTTGTAGGAATAGATCTCTCCCTCCCTCCCTCCCCCCCCCCTCTACGAAGACCGTAAGGTTGACATTTTTGCAATTACATTGACCTTACGCAATTTGCAGACTTCTTTTGTCGGAAGCTCAAGACGGACTCAAAATAATTGCTTCAGATATGCAACTAAAAAGCACTTCTCTTTAAAAACAATATCTAATACACAAGCTGGACGCTGGCCGTCAAGTTCCAAACTGAAACCCACCAATCACCGGTTCAATGGGAATCTCCATCTCTCCTTGGGGACAACAATTGCCTCAATTACCATTGCAACTTGCTACAAAGAAATTTCTCCATCCAACCCTGCCATCAAGGCTTCATTTACGGGAACACCAGAACCCAAATCTACAAACTTACAGCAAAGAAATTGAACGAATCTCAAGCATCTTAAACCCATTTCTGCAGAAAGTTTAAGCTTATCGGGCGTATGGACTCCAGCTGACAACCATGTAAGCTCTGTTCACTGCAACAGCCAAGCTGCTCCTAACCCTCAGTACCAAAAACACCCGTTGATAATTTTGCATGTTACTCATAAGAACTGACACAACTTGTTGTGAAGTTCAGCGCAATTGCTTTGCCCTATTTATGCTGTAAAAGAAAGCAGAATTTTTGTACATAATTTATCCATATTGAATAAGCATCATTCAAAGCTAATCAAGTGCACCAGTGACAAATGCTTTCATCATCTTTGAACAGAACCATCATTCCTGAAGGAAAGATTAGGTGGAAGTATGTAACTTTTCTTGAACTTGGATCCACTTGTTATCATAAAGTTACGGTAATGCATCATTCAGTTGCTGAGGTTAACATCTGGACAGAACAACAGCAGGTCAACTAATGGAACATCAATCTCCCGAGAACTAAACCTCCTCAATAAGAACCTTAGTTTGAGGCGCTGCCTTCCTTTCCGCTTTGACAGGTTTACCACTGTAACCTGATTCCAAGAGAGAAGCTTTCTCCACTTCTACAATTCCCGCCAAAGATGACCAGGCCTCTCCTGGCTGATCATGAACCCAACACATCAAAAAATACACCTTCCTCTCAGCAGAGTGGAGCTTCCGGCTGCTCTTGCCTCTCTCTGCCTTCCCCATTTTCTCAGATTTGATCACTCTTTCGCCCGCCTGAATAAGCCTCTGGAGATCACAGAGAGAACAGATGAGAGCACTGCATCCTAGATGCAGCAGGCTGATGATATCATCAAGAAGTCCGATGCAAAACCTAAAACCTCCAGTATGCCTGTAAACCGCTGAGCATGTCTGCTCCAAGCAAGCCCCAAGTGCCTCTGCCACAGTCTCGGGCCGTGCATCCTCAACCAAGACCTTCGACACGCTCAAGATTGCAGTGGCAGCACCAAATGGGTCAGAGTGCCAATCCCCATTGTAGAGCCGCAGAGTAAAGCAATAGCTATATAGAACATCAACCAAGTGAACAGCTAGAAGAGGAGATGGGTCCGTGTGGGTCAGCTGTCTGAGTGGCGGCAAAGGATTTTCTGGCCCAGCTGGAACCTCACTAAGATTAGGCTCTGGAGTGGTAGAGAGTTGTGCATTGGTTCCTTCATGCTCATGAAGTGGCTTGACAAGCTGGCGTCCTCCTGGGCTGAGAGAAATTGATCTTGCAGAAGGCTTTGTCCACCATGGGGTCCATGGGTCAATCAGCCTGCTGAGCTCCCCGGATGCTAGAGCTTTTCGAAAGTACTTGATTTCCTCAGCAGAAAGATCTTCTAGTCTGATTTTATTGCCTGAAAAATTTAAATAAGAAAATGAGTCAAATTTAGTTTTACTTTTAAAATATGTTGATAGAAAATAGTAACCACTCAGCAGATTTATAGTTAATTAATCCCATGTTAATGGTGTCATTCTTCCATCATGTGCAATGAAAAATACAATTCATCCTGAAGAATCAAAAATCTTGAAAGTAAATAAGATGATTTTTTTGAAAGTTCAACAGCAACTGATGCAGTAAACATGCAGACATGAACCAAGATAGCCAACACCAGGCACAAGACCGAGAATAAGCCCCAGATCTTGTGTTGTGGAGAAACATTTTAGCTATACATTACGTTCTCTAGTTAATGACAGACATCTTGGAATTTCATATAAAAGTATAAGTTTCTTTCGGCTTGTTCTGAGATCAACAGAAAAAGACAGTGATTCATAGATATCATAATCTCTTTAAGGAGTACCAGTGCTTGAGACTTGAGCCAGTTGTTGACATTTTTGTTAAGATTTTTTATGGATTTTGGAATGCCATTCTACTTTTATTTTCTTCCTTTCTTCTTTGTTCCATCTTCTGCTTAACCTCTATTTGTTCCTTCATTGAATTTATGAGTTCATCACTTAATGCGGATTATGAATTATGTGCAAAGTTTTAGACCCCATAGGTTTGTAAGCATAGTGAAATCAAGGATAAACTAGATTTTTAGTTTAAACTAGGAATTCTGTATTTCAGAAACCCACCTAAAGGAAAAGGTGCAGATCCACGGTAGAGCTCCAGTAAAAATTGAGATAAGAACTCACAAACTATCAAATATGGTACTCCATTCTTCCTCAACTTACAGTAACTCATATGCCCCATCTAGTCGACAAATCTGGTTACGAATTTCTCTAGCATATCCCAGATGCTATATCTTGTTATAAGCAAACTGTTATTGGTCATCAATCATATGAGTGGCATACATTTTGCTTTTGACGTAGACAACTTTTCATCTTGAAGAATAGGTGGTCAAAAGAAAATTGATGGAAACCTTGTAATTATGAATTAAAAATTAATCATGACAAGAAAGAAGTTGCAACATACCGGACAAAACTTTCTGAATAGTCTCCTCAGATATCATGGACTCTGCAAACAGATCAAACATGGTCAGAACAATCCTAAAGTTTCTAGAATTTCAAGAGTCAGAAAATTGCATTCTGCCAACTCTATCTCTTGTATATGTAACAATTACATATGCAAGGAAATAGTTGCACAAAAAAATAAGCTAGTACTTGTGCAGTGTGCCCATATTGTCCAAGTAAGGTGCTGATGGTGTGTTAAACAATGAATTGTGAGGAGCAATTAAATTCACGCACCACATATGCACAAGAGACCACATTGCAACGTACACACAAAATCCTAGCACATAAGTCCATTATTTACAATAAATGTAAAAAAAGAGTGAAATTGAAGAATGAAAATCTTAATAAACTCCACGGAGTGAGTGAACTGCTTTGCAGAAGCATACACATCTATGAACACAACTAAGTGAATTGTTCATACAAAACTCTAGATCAAGTTATAGGGTTCCTTGCCCACCAGCCAAGGATAGAATCAGTTTCTAAATCTTTTAAAAAAAAATGATATCATATATATGGCCAAGGAACAAAAGCAATGATCCATCTTCTTATGCCATTGATATAATTAACCCCTTAATTACCACCAGTGCCCACAAAAACACAGATAGAAAGAAGGAAGCATCGAGCTCTTAAGCTCTCATATTTAGATATTAGTAGTCAAGATGCTATTCTGGAACTAATGACATAGAATAGTCATAAGAATAGGCCAAGTTCATGGTAGGGACCACATGGTGTTCTGGCCTATGCCAAACTAGTACAACCACTGGGTTAATACCAGGTTACGAGCATGCCATCGCTCAGTGACCTTTTTGTTAGGCACAAGTAGATGTTGGTTTGGCACAAAGCTAAAAGTCAGTTATTTTACTTTTTATTATTTTTCAGCTAAAGTGACACAAATTGTGGGTAGCACATCCCACGCCAGCAACATGTAACCTGTGAATCCTTCAAAGTGGCATACATATTTTACTGAGCACGTTGACCTTCCAATGGTTCTAGGTTTCTAGCATTACAACACATGCATAAATAAATTGATAACCATTCCTAACAATCACATGGAGCCCTTGTTCATACCTCAAATGCAACAACATATTAGAATGCCTTTTTTCAAATAAACATTTTTGAATATTTGAGCATTTACTCAAGCTTTTAGTAAAGCAAAAAAAAATTATCAAACTTCTATTCGGTTTGTGTGATGAGTACATCTGTAGGGGATTCCATTATATACTGCACTCACAAATTTGCCTAATATAGTTTTTTGCTACTTTTTTAAAACAAATATATATAGCTTTTCAAATTCATACTGAAATTCAATGACCTTTTTTCTTCACTGTCCCTTAATCTTGCAAAAGTATGTCACAGCATCATGGAAACAACTCAGATTTCAAGAATTCTAGTGGGCAACACTTCCATAAACTTGGATTTGATACAACATAGTGTAATGCTCCTTGGCACTCCAGAAATAGAGTACCGCTTAGATGGCGGGAACTACCAACGCTTGGCACAACTTCCTGGAGTATCTTATAAAAGGACATTGTAGTGTAAGTCATGACACATTAGATCTTATCACTTTCAAACACTAAATAGTATTATTTTCAAGTATCTAGACAACTGCACCAAAGTCACACGTTTTTCCCTGTTCTCTTTACAGTCTAATATAGGCAATAAACTTAATTTGTCATAAATAGTACCACTGACTGGTCAACTTGGTGTACTTTTCAACTTTTCTTTAAATTTAAATACTGAATTGGTTATAAAATTTATACCATACAATATCAGATTTCCTTTGAAGCTTGAAGTATCATAAATGGGGAATACTCCAAAAGTCAGATTTTGAAGCTCAGAGTGCTGGAAATTTTTCGAGACCTACACACTTGGTACAATGCCATACATCTAAGTAACACAGCTTTCTCAGTTCACTAACATATTGCTTCACTGGACTATCTGGTTGCCAAAAGACCATAAAGAGTAATTTTCATCACCAAAACCAATATTCAGAACATGTCTTTAGTAGCACAAAAAAGAATGACACATCATTCTCTGGTATAATCATGATAAAAGCACATGATTATACCTCTTATTTATCATGATCATACCTCTTATCTAGCATAAGGAAATAAATCAGAACCATAACGTGCATTGAAACTTATGATGAAGGGTAATTAGTCATAGGAACAGAATAAAGTAGCGATATTAAAACAATTCAGAGATTTATGATTATTTGAGCACATTCAAATTACTAGTAAGCAGACTTGTAGAACCTTGACATGTCACTAATTCTAAGCCTGTGCTCGAAGGACCATCTTCATTTCCACCAGAAATTAATACTGTCATTTTATAGTGAAGAGCATTCTTCCGTACTTCTTTAGACAACTATCATCTATTTGTAGACTAAAGAAGCATTTTCCATGTTCTTCATAGAACTGTCACAAGAAGACCAACATAGCACATGTTCCATTTATCAAGAACTAGAATGTGGCACATGTTTAACTGTAAATAAATATAAAATTAATACAAAGAAAATAATAAATGCTAGAACAGGGACTAAGACCATTATGGTTAAAACATGGAAATGGGAGAGGCTAGGACAGGAACACATGCAATGGGAAAAGCAGAGTGGGGGAAATGCACGTGATAGAAAAAAGAGTGGGGAAATGCACATGATAGACACACCTCGCACATTACAAGAATTCACTTATCGTAGTAGTATAGATATAGCTATGAAAAACTAACTAATAGTTCCAAGGCTGATGAGTGGTTTTCCACCTGGCAAAAAGTTGACAAACTTCATGTCTTTTCTCTGGCCTTACCCTTCTTTTTCTCCAGATTGCGTTGCTAAATTAAGTTCAATACTTCCTTAATTTGCTAACATATCATAAATCGATACACACACTGCTGCTCTGCTTCCTAAACAATAAAAAATGAACATTCATTCTTCTAGTCCATATTGTCATCCTAAATTGAACCCTCCATATTTTCATCTGAGCTTTGTGACAAAAGTCAGCAATACTCATTTGTTTCTTTCAGATATGTGAAATAATTTCAAAAATAAAGTTCACATTGCTTGAATTTTAAAAATCATAAGGCAAAAAGCACTTCTACATCTGGAATAAACTTCAGATCTGCAAAAAAGTTGGCAGTAGATCGCCTTCACGATCTACATGGGTCAATCCTAAACCCAATGTGAGAGTGGCATGATGTTTGAAATTAGAAACATAACAATTTCTTCTTCTTCTTCTTCTTCTTCTTCTTCTTCTTTTGAAATTCTAGATGCCCTTTCCAAACTTTACTAATAAAGGCAGGACTGTTCCTAAGTTTTCTCTTCTCAAGTCAAAAAAAAAAAAAAAAAAAAGTAAAAGAAATAGATGATTGGATATTGAAGGGGACTAATAAATAAAAGAAAGCTGTCATTAGTGTTCAGGTAACTCATGGGATGCAATCACCAAAACTATCCACACTTCATGGGTTCCGCAAGCCCCTTGTTTTCTCCTCGTGTTTGCACCTCCCAAACTCCCTTCACTTAAGAGACTGACATCCAAAATCAGGAATCAAAACCGATACTTTAGTTCAGGTGGTGCCTCCTCTTGCCCTCTAAGCATAGACATCGCGGATTCAATTCCAGGTGTCAATGCCTAAGTTTTGACCCCTGATTCTGTGAATGCCTCCTCTTGCCCTCTAAGCATAGACATCGCGGATTCAATTCCAGGTGTCAATGCCTAAGTTTTGACCCCTGATTAGTAAATCCCCCATTCTGTGAGTAGTGGCTTGGTCTGCCTGGGGGCCTAACCTCTCTAGCCTAGGCCAGGTATAAGGTACTGGGTTGGAAATAGCCCCTACTGCTCTCCAAAAAAGAAACAAGAACAAGAGAGAAGAGAAAAAGAATCAGGGATCAAAGATATGTAATAAGCAGCCATGCCCCTGGTCCCATCCCTATGCAAATTTGAATCAGGAAGAAAAAAAAAACTCCCTCCTCACCAACTGAATCTTCTTCACTGTTTGGCTTCTAAGGGTCAATCATTTCCAGGCATTGTCAAGTGGGATCCTCCACTAATAGACATGAATTTATATTTTTCTCATTAATCAGCTACCATTTAAGTAAAACCAGCATTGCCCTTTGGTGGCCATCAAATCAACACCGAAAAGCTCAGCCACCCATGCCAACAGACATCCGATTCTCCCACTGTCATTGCCTATGCCCTTGCTGTTATTACCTATGCTAATTTGAATAGCGTGAATTATGCAAGACACAGTATATAGATCCCTCTCTAATCAATCTCCTTCATGCTATAACTCTAATTTTAACAATTCTAGGCATGTTTTTTCAAGTGGGCCAGTCCACTACTAAACATATGAAGCATTCCTTTTTCTCCTGGATCCACTACTGGCCTTGACTCTGTATCAAAGCAGCATTGCAAATATAAGCTAACCCAGATATTTTTATAAATTGTGAGAAACCATCTTATCAAATATCCCACATGCACACACAAGGACACACATGGCACACACACTCACAAGCACAAGAGAAGGAAAAAAAATCATGTTCTGTACCTATCTCACCTTCTAGTAACTCCCGTTACGCAATTTCCTGCCAAAACCAGAATAGACTAACCATACATACACACCTTTTCTTCTTGAGTCAAATTTTGATTGTTAAAAAATTTGGGGTAGTATTTTAAAGTCAAAACATCCATATGGGAAAACTTTCCGATCATCGAAAATAAGAATATGCCACCTTTACTAGTAAAATTAACTCTATCAAAATCCAAATAGGAAAATAGTTCTTGTCAGCGTAAATTCACTATGAAGTTCTCAAAGGGTCCTCGTTTGGATTTAAGGAGAAGCCCAGGACTATAGTGGTGTCATTATTGTCATCATCATTATATTAATTGTAGTATTAGATTGATAATAGCAATTATAGTAATTTATCTTTTAATAAATATGTTTTGAATACTGATATATTTGAGAAGCAGCATAGTTGAGACAAGACTGAACAGTCCTAGATATAAACTACTATTACAGTTTTAAAAGTTGTAAAATGCAGATGAGATTCTAAGTTGCAAAATCAAGTATTCCAGAGGTAATAATCAAACAAACAATGCCATTTTTCTTGATCTAGACCAAGCAAAACCATAACGTCCATCACTACCATATAGTAAGGGCCTCTTTGGTATCATTTTTCCTGTTTCTTTTTTTTTTTTTAAGTACAAATATGGAATCTGATGCCATTACACTTTTTTTTTTTAAAAAAAAAAAAAGTAACTTCCATTATTTTTGGAAAAAATGGAAGTGAAAATTTTTCACTTTCTATTTTTTTTAAAGTGACATTTTAGGTTGGGAAGAAGTCCCCCGTGTGTCCCAACTCCTGTCTCCTTCCCTAAGTCTGCCTTCCCTTCCTCCAATCAGTCAGCACCTGCAACAACAACCTCTCCAACCTCCACCCTACCGGCCTCTCCCTCCTTGCCCACCTCCACCCCCTCAAGCTCAGCCGCTATGCTTTCTCCAGCCGCTTACCGAAAGATCTCAACATTCCCTCCCTCCGCTCCTTCGACCTCTCTTCTAACTACCTCTGTAGCCCCATCCTTAGCTCCCTCTTCTCCATTGCCACCTGCTCCTCCCTCCACTACCTTTTCCTTGCTAAGAACTGCCTCCAAGGCACCATCCCCTCCACCCTCTACCAGTGCTCCATCCTTCATATGCTATTTCTTTTTTATGTTGTTAAAAAAATTAAAAAAGAAAAATGACAGTGATGCCAAACACAGCCTAATCTTTTAGCTCAATCTGAAAGAATGGGATGGCAAATTAAATATCCAGAAGATCTGCTGTCAGGAATCTAGAAAAAAAAAATGACAGTGATGCCAAAAACAGCTTAATTTTTAGTTCAATCTAAAGCATGGGATGGAAGATTAAATATTCAAAAGATCTAGATGGTGTCGGTTGGCATAAAAATAGCAAGATGCTCAGAATGACAAGACCACATTAATAGAAGTAGGATAATGGGACCAAAAACATACTTCATGCTATAGAAACAACAACTTCAAACCTACAAACAGGAAAATTACATTCAAATGAACATACCATCTTCATCATCAGAATTCATCTCTTCTTCTGAGTGGAACCTTTTAAGAATATCTAGCATTTTCCTCTTAGTCTCATCTTCTGGCTGCATTTGCCGCAGCTCCTCCATGACATTTTCATGCATGAAAGATTCTGTGCACCGAAGGCTATGCCTCTGCCATATAAAAGCAGAAGAAGTCACACAGATATATAGTCTAGAATTATTCCATACAGTTAACACAAAATATACCTAAAGTTGAATGCCTCTATGCATGTCAAAAATTGTATTTTGCCTTCTTCAAAAATCTTCCCAAGTCTAGGGAAATGTAAGAGCACTATTCCTTACTTGCAATAAGCTTAGAAAATCAAGCACATGAATTCTAGGTTCCCTAAAGGCTAGAGGTCACTCAGACACTGATACCTTGCACAGCGATCCATAATCAAGATCTATACATAAAATAGATACATACGTATTATTTATGAGTGCGTGTACATACGTATGCACGAATGTATGTATGTGCACATGCGCATGTGTGTGTCGATAAGATCCTCACAATTGAAATTTATACAAAACATGCATTACAAATAAGTATTACATCCTTGAGATGCTTAATGTGTACAAAAATTTGCAATGCCCCTATTACATCAAAGTGGGAAAAGACAAACTTAGCTCCCCAGAAAACAGAGCAATGAAGCAAACATAAACAAAATGACGATATGATCCACAAGCCACATAATCTCACCTTGTAGCACTGAAGAGAGCAATAACGCGAGTTGCATCGAGGGCAAGTATACTGTGCAAACTGCTTCTGGCATCTGTATGAAGAACAAGGGAAACAACCTCAATGTCAACTCGCATGTCCAAGCATCCATAATCAGCCAATTTCTTCGTAAATCTCCATCTTGCTATGTTAAGAAAACCATTCAGACTTAAAATAACTCAAGTAATTCATGATAGCTGATAAACTACAAATATTCTAGACTGCCCAAAAAAAAATCTCCAGCCATCTCTTTATTTTCTTGCTACAATATTGGGGGGAAAAGGAACCTATTTGGAGCAAGAAGCATCAAAAAAACTGTTGAAATTAAAAGAAATTCCAGAACATGTATCCAATTAATGATCTCAAGAGCCCTTATTGATGAGAGTGAAATGGTGCTTGAGATAAAGCGAAAAGGAGAGCTTACACTCGGCAAATTATCCTGGCATCGGAGGAGGAGGATGATGCCGACGGAGTGGCTTCGGATATCACCACGTCCTCCATCTTTTGATTGGCACCGCTGCAACGAACTCGCTTCGTGAGGCTGCCACTAGATAACGTTGCGGTTGGCCTCCAGGGCTTCGGTGCTCCTGGAACTCAGACGGGCTTCTGGAAGTGACGGAGTTTATTCGATTCAGTATTTGAAGAGTACCGATTCGATACCTGAATATATGTATCCAGTAAGAAATAATAAAAATATATGTTTTTAGCTATCCAAGTTAAAATCAGCGTTGATCCTTGGTTGCCTGGTTACAAGGCGAACGGGTCATCTTCGATGATATTCTTGCCTTTTTTTTTTCTTCTTCTTCTTCTTCTTCTTTCCTTTTTTTTACTATAAAGCTTAAGAATTTAGAAAACAACTTAACCAGTATAAGAAAAGAAGCAATATCCTGACTCAACAAAACCTAATCTTTCAAATTCTTTCTATAAGCAAAAAATCAAACAAAGAAGTCTCAAGAGTTCACTTTGTTAACCATAGAATAGAACAGAAACCCAAACTAAACCAAATCCAAAGAGCTACAAAGCCAAAAGGTCCGAAATTTTCCAAAAAAAAAACTATCCCAGCTGCGAAATTTCATCATTTGTGGACATAATTGTGCAATTGTGCGGCAAAAGAAGCAGCGAAAACCCTGGAAGAGGAGAACGGGCGGAATCGCGTACCTTGTAGCTGAAGCTAAGGCAATAAGCCAAGCCCTAGAATGGAGGAGGAAAGAGAGAGAAGAAAGTGGTCGAAAAACGTACGATGTTTTCGGGTGAGAGGATATGGGAGCGGCTTGGACGAGCGTAATCAGAATTCACATTTGAATCGGGCTGAGAAAGGTGGACATGGGCCAACTAAGAGCAGCATCCAACCTAAACCTGAGTTGATCCATATCCAAAATCAAATCACATGGGTGGGACCTAACATTTATTCCGGTTTGCACGCAAGTCTCGTGAAATTGGACCACAAACTTCATCAATCTTGATTGACCGGTTCAAAGATTTGGTTTGGACAGATTTTACATAGATAAGATTTCATTAAGGCCTGTTTACGCAAGTGACTGATGCTTCTTTGAAAAAAAAAAAAAAAAAACGAGTCCTCTTCGCCCGTGCCATCTCCTCTTCCCCTTCCTCCTCACCCTCACCCTCCCCCTCCCCCTCGCCGCCGCCCCTTCTCCAACTGCCCCTCCTGGTCCCTCTGCTTCCTGCCCTCGTCCTCTCCCTCCCCACCTGCCCCTCTCCTCGCCACCTTCGCCAGCTACCCGCGAGGCCCCCCTCGACGCCCCTGCCCTCAACCTCCTCTCACCACCCTCTGCCGCTCCAACCGCCACAACTCGCACAAAATCCCATATGCTTGAGAAAGAATCCCAATCGGACCGCAAGAAACCCCTCCGATCTCCCTCAAGTGCTCTCCTTCCCAGCAGATCTCCGGAAAGATGATGAAAAGGAAAGAAAGATAAGCGAAAAGAAAAAAAAAAAAAAAAATCAATCTATGTGCGAAAAGGACTTACTTTTAAATTTTTTCCTATTTCCTTTGTTTTCGTTGATTTTAACTACGTTTTCCCCGATTTTTCCTTTGCTGGTTTTGCTCCTATAACGTATTAAATTTATAAATATATTATCAATCAATCTTAAAATAGATATGTATACGTGGCTCATTGGTTAAGATAATGGTTAGCTTGTATGAATGTTTAGAGTTCAAATTTTTATATCCTTCTATCATATTCCATCATATAAGATTCAAGTAGTAACATTCAAGTGGCTAATTTTAAATTTAAATAAATTATAATTTTAAATCTTTAAGATATACAAATATATATTATTTTTTTAATTATTTTTTAATTATAATAATTAATATAATATTTTGATAATAATTAGTTTATTATTTTGATACAGTTCCAACCAGTGATATTCAAGTGGAAAATTTCAAAGCTAAATAAATTTTAATTTTAAATTTTAAAAATACATAAATATATGTGAGTTTTTAAAATTATTTTATAATTATAATAATTAATTTATTATTTGATAAAACAAAAGAAAAAAGAGTGGAGTGGAAGAGGAAGAAGAGATAATAGGATCAGTTATACCCATTTTTTATTCTAGTAGAATTTCATATATAAATTTATATAATTAAAATATATATATTTTATCATAAATTTTATTTTAAAATTATAAATTCTAGATATCTAAATAAATTTTAAAAGTAAATAAAAATTATATTTCTTTTGACCCATCTTTAAGGATCCACAGAAGGAGTTCTTCACTTTTACTATTTTTTTGTGGCTATATCTTAATGAAGATAAATCAGGTTGCTGATTATTTGGTGAGCATGGCAAGTGCCAACTAGATTGATGTATGGTGGACTAAAGTTTATTTATTATTATTGGCTCATCTAGTGAGCCTGTGGTATTTTTTTAAAAAAATTTAAAATAATGCTTAATCACTCTTTATTATTAAAAAGAAAAGGAGGGAGGGAGAGAGAGAGAGAGAGAGATATTAGCATGTCTTAGACTTGTATTTCTTCTATATCTTGAGATTTTGGAAAAGCACGCTATCACAAAGATTATCATATGGATTTATAGGACTCATCATAAAACGAAAAAGAAAAGCAAACTAGCATATTCTCTTTGTTTTGCTCCTGATTAAAAAATAAAGAGAGAGTAACGCTAGAGATGGTCGGATATGCCTTTTTTGGATTGTAGCTGTTTCATCCTTTTTCTTGATTTCCGAGAGTCTTCTCCCGTATCCAACATATATAACAAAAAAAAGATAAGATATGAAATAAATATTTTCGTGCTGATAAATTTTAAAAAATATAAACAAGAAATAATTTAGAGCAATTTGATGTAAACGGAAATTCAAAAAAATAGAGACCCAACTATACAATTTTCCAATACTACTAGCATCCTATATCGCATGAACAGATTTGTAGGATTGGCAAAGTTCACGTGGAATCGATGGTACGAACCACCATTCCCGATGAACCAAAAAAAAAAAACCACTAACCCGCTGAGCCGCATGACATGCCGGAAATGCACCGAAAATATTTTTGCATCCAGGTTAGGCCTTGCTTCTTTTT
This sequence comes from Cocos nucifera, assembly GCA_006176705.1. NCBI lineage: Eukaryota > Viridiplantae > Streptophyta > Magnoliopsida > Arecales > Arecaceae > Cocos > Cocos nucifera. Next base: position 2,023,573 of record QRFJ01000050.1, on the reverse strand, counting down.
TTCTTTTTTTTTTTTTATCGTAATTCTTTTTCATGCTTCTGCATATAATTTTTGACCGTGCTGTTGACCGAGAAAAATCGTGGTGGACCTCTCATGCGGCTATTTTGGTGCGTCTCACATGAAAAAAAAAAGTGATCAACCTAGGATCGACTTAATTGGCAATTAGTCTCACAAGTTGACCACTACCAACAGATCCCGAAAAAAGTACACCAAATTTTTTTAAAAAAATATTATCTTTTAAATAATTAATTTTAAAAATATTACTTTTTTAAAATTATCCTAGTTCTGATGAGGTGGCGGTGATGTGGCGAAATTATATGTTTAACATATGATTTTAAGCTGAGATAGCATTTCATAAAAAAATAAAATAAAAACTAAAATTTTATGTGGAAGATGCAATTTTAGTGAAACCGCATCTCCAATATGCATCTTTTTATTTTTCCACACATCATCATCAGACTATTTCTTTCTATTCGGATCCGCTCTTCATCGGGGCTAGAGGAGGGGATGGTGGCGGCATACGGTGCGAGAGGCACCCGGGGTCGGGAGAAAAGGCGAGGACGGTGACAACATCGAATTGCAATCGCTTGGGGTGCGGGAGGTGCTGAGGGTGGGAGAGAGGAAGGAGGTTGGTGGTGCCTCCGATGCGGTTGATCGAAGAGGGGAGAGAGGGACGGTGCTAGCCCATAAAGGATGGAGGGGGTGCCGGTGGAGGATGCGGATGAAGGGGGCGCCGACGGGTGCAGATTTCTAAAAAAGATGGTGATGGTCAAGCGAAGCCGTAGGGAGCCTTGCTGTCGTCAAGGGGGGTGTGGGGGAGGGGAGGGCGGCGGCAGGTGCATCGGAGGGGGGGAGCTGGGGGTGCTGTGGGAGGAAAGGAAGGGAGGGAGGGAGAACAAAAAAAAAGAAAAAAAAATTAGGAGGAGAAAAAAAAATTAATATTTTTTATTATTAATTTAAATATACTATTTTAAAAAATATATTATTATTAAAAAATAATAAAATATATTTTACTATTATATCACATCATTTTTAAATATTATTTTATGATTTTATTATTAGTTTTTCAAAAAATAAAATTTTAAAAATAATATGTTATTATATAAATAGTATTTTTAAAAATCATAAAACATTATTTAAAGTATTATTAATAATAAAAAATATTATTTGTATAATAATTTTTAAAAAATATTTTTTTTATAAATTTTTTTTATTATTAATTTTTTGGAAAATATTTTTTTAAAAAATAATATGTTAATATACAAATAGCATTTTTAAATTATTAATAAAAATATTATTATTTTTCTTTTTTCCTCCTCCTCCCCAAATATTTTTTATTTTCTTTTTTTCTTCCATTCCCCAAATAATAAAATAATATTTTATTATTAATCAAACAATAATATTTTACTATTAATCAAAAACCATTCCCCAAATATTTATTTTTATTAATAAATATGCTATTTATTTTTATTTTCAAAAATCATTAGTAAGTGGAGTTACTAAAATAATAATATAGATTAAAATAATATTAATTTTTACTATTAATAAAATAATAATATTTTATGATTATTACTAAAATAATAATTTATTATTTTTATTAAAATAATATCATATTTTTAATAATATTTACTAAAATAATGTTTTATTATTTTTTAATAATAACCTTTTTATTATTTTACTATTTTTAATTTTTAACAATAAATATTTTTAAAAATAATATTTTATTATTAATTTTTTTTAAAAAATAATTTTTATAAATAATATACTATTATATAAATAATAAAATATGATTTTTTTTCTTTTCTTTTTTTTTTTTCTTCTCCTCTCCGATTTTTTTCTTTTTTTTCTTTTCATTTTTTTCCCTTTCTCTTCCCTTCCTCCCGCAGCACCCCCCCCCCCCCCCCCCCCCCCGCCCTCCACATCCCTCCCATCCCCACCGCCGCCGCTCCCCTCCCCTCCCCACCCCCCCTCCCGGCGTCGGCGAAGCCCGCACCCTCCGGATCCGAGCGACCACCACCCCCCTTCTCCGGCGCCCCCTCCGTCCTCTGCCGCCGCCGCCGTCCCCTCCCCTTCCCTCCTCCGGCCCCGGCGACCGCTCGCGCCCCTCCGTCCGGCCGGCCGCGTGATGCTCGGGAGGAGCGAAGAAAAAAAATCTTCGTCCGGCCGGTCGCGCGATGCCCAGGACCAGCGAGGGGAAAGAAAAAAAAAAAAACGCCGGCCGTGCACGGGAAAGGAAGCAAAAAAGAAAAAAAAAGAAGAAAGAAATCGCAGATGCAATTTCAATTTTGAAGTGAAATCGCATCATTCATGTGCGAATTTATTTTTATTTTATTTTTATCATCTTACTTAAAATTACACGAACATACGATTTCAAACATCACATCAATTTCATATATTTAAAAATATTATATTTTTTTAAATTAAATATTTTAAAAGTAATATTTAAAAAAAAAATCTAAAGTACACCAGTCCTCGGCCCTCGAGCGGTGTCTCGAGTCCATCGCTAATCACGATTAGATTATAATAATTGTTTCTTCTACATGCCTTTGCTTGTATTTCCTTCCGGTGTTTGAAACCTAGTGCAATTTCTGCCGTAAAGAAAACCTGCGGTAGTTTCCACTGCCAGCAGTAGTACACTTACCAACCACCGGTAAACCTCTGGCAAATTTGTTATCCCTTAAAACATAAAAAAAATGATAATTTTTAAATCGTACACAAGCAGCCAAGCAAGTGAGGTCAGCATCATCCTTTGTTCAAACTTCCACAGGTTTCACTTATATTGCTTGCATCATAATTCTTCAGCAGGTGGTACATACAAACTTGCGCCAAAAGAAACTAATAATACAACCTCCATGTATCACCATCAACTACAATAGAAAATACTAAAAAAGTCAAAGGGCCCTTTTACCTTGAGTACTCCAATTTGCTTCCCTTACTATGCTAAAGACAAAGAAAACTAACAATGCAACCTTCATGCATCACCATTGACTACAACAGAGAATATTGCAAAAGTCAAAAAGGCCCTCTGCTTTGAGTACTCCAATTTGCTTGCCTTATTATATTAAAATACGAAAGCCGAAAACTATCGCCATCTATGGTTTTTCCTTTTTTTGGTTAAATCTATGGTTTTTCTTCGGGTGTGAAGAGGCTGTTCGGCTGTTGTAGTTTTTAATTGAAGGCATCTTGTTTCGTTTTTCTGCCTTTCGGTCCGGGGACTCTGGCGCTGATGGTTGTATAGAGTTGGATGCCAGAGCGCTCTGTTCGTGCTTGTCGGTTTGTAGGGACGACTTGGTCTTGGGGGCTTTTTTGTTTTATAATTTTATATACTCTAACGCATACTGGTAGTTGGATTTAAGTGAACTCTAATGTATAAGATGGCCCTTTTTCAGTATTTTTTTTTCTGAAATTTTGTACAAGAATTATGTATTTTAAAAAAATAATAAAAACAAAAAAAATTCAGTTCTGCACGTTATCTCGGCCAGCTGCAGTTGTAACGCAACACAATAGAAAGCCAGTCGCCGTTACTGCAATCCCCCCAAAATAAATAGTACTAGCTAGACTCCAAATATAGCAGTCCGTCTTCTTGTGAACCCTATTATAGCTAGGAAAGCTAGGGTTGCATGTACTCAAGCAGCATGCACCTTAGTGGAATGACAGGAACTCTAATTACCAGTTCTTTATTAATAAAAAAAAAAAGAAGAACTCGGCATGCATGAGGGGAGCCACCAAGTTTAGCTGTTCTTTCCGGGAGTGCTCTGCACGTTGTAATCCAATTAATTGTAACAAATTGTGCAAGCTAAAAGTAAGCACCTATATTATTACTATATTAGGAGCTGGGATAAATGATCATGACCAACTTCTCTTTTCTTTCCCCTAGGGCCTAAACTAGAAGGCACCGCTCTCCTGACATCCACTTCTTAATACATACATGAGAAAGGACGGGTTTTCATGATTTTATTAATAATAATGGAAGCTTAGCTTCCTTTTACTTTAAAAAAAAAAAAGGTAAAAAAAGAAAAAAAATGTAAAAGGACAGGGTGCCATGTTAAAACAGTTGGCCAACAGCTCAGAGGTTTCGAAGGAAAAGTGCAACTCCGTCTTTCTTCCTATATTCCCCTTAAGCCAACCAGAGACTCATCCGGTTCACTTGTAGTTTAACAAGTACTTCAGACCTCCTGAAAGGCTTTCATGTCTTCTTGTTCTTGATGTATTGGAGACAAGGGTTTCTCGTTCTTGACCGACTCGAAGCCTGCAAGATCTGCCAAGGTGCGGACAGCATCGACAACCCCATCAATCCTAGCCGATATCTCGATCAGCAGCGAAGCTACCGTGATTAGCGGCAACACTTCCATCACCGGCAAGGTAGTAGTCACCGAGATGGAGTCTCGCTTTTTCTCTTCAGTCGCTTCTACTGCTGGTTGGACTGCTGCTTGCGTTAATTGGTTAGGAAATGATCTCAAAGCATTGTGGAGCTCCTCCACTGCATTACTCATCTCTTCAACCAGTAAATCTATATTTTGAGACCTTTTCATTGACTTCATGGAGCTCGACAACTCCTTCAAGACCTTTGAGGACTCTGAGCTCAGCTTCGCGCAAACTTCTCTCAAATGCTTCTTTGTGGGCTCGGGTGCCTGTTATTAATCAGTTGCAAGTCCTAAGTAATTTTAGACTAGTGTCGCGATCTTATTAAGCTCGGTGACTTGGAGTCTGTTTGTTACCTGATTCTCCGAATTGATGCAACCGTTGAGGGCTTCTATACAGTAAGCGCAGTACCTCATCGCAGCTCCAACCTTGAGGTATGGACTCCATGGATGGCGAAAGCCGAAACGACGATGAGCAGGCTCCCATCTGGCTAGATTAGCCTGTGAATCTTCGGATGCCTTCGAATTCAGTACACATTTGTAACCCTGTGACTTTTGGGAGCATGAGTTCTTTCCATCGACTGCTCCATCCTTCATGAAGTATTCTTCAATGCAGGCTGTATGTTGAACATCAGAAAATTTTGCTTACATATGGGATGTAGTGGTGCATTTATATATATATATATATATATATATATGCATTAAAGTGTCAAGGAGGAAGAGCATATATACCCTCCAAGGAGTCTGCAAGTTTTTCCATATTCCTGGTGATGTGGAGGTGAAGCTCTTCGCCGGCCCAAACAGGGCAAACGAGAATGCATACGAGCAGGCAAATGGATATTCCGATGGCGATGGTGGACACACGCTGCTGTGCCAAATCGAGCAGTTCATCCACACGGTAGCCAGAGACTGCGACCAAGCTGAAGGTGAGGATGAATATCATCACACCATAATCAAATCGGGCTTTTACGGTTGGGATGAACCGGGAAAAGGTTGCAGCTGCACCTGATGTTGGCAAAGTCATACGTCACCATCCAACTAGCACCGGTGTCTCGATTGGACACTAAAAATAAAAATAAAATTTTAAAAAAAAAAAAAATGTTGGTCCAGTGCACGGAGAGTTATCTCCGTACATGGAGAGGCCATTTCGATCAATCATTGGATCGTACAAATAATTCTCTGCAGATTACCTTGATTCTGTATAAAATACAATCAATAATTGATGTCGCGAAGGAAGATCTATCATTTTTTAACACTAAAGAACTCGGTGTTTCAAATCCACGACATCCATACTACAACAGAACAATCTTATTATTGTGCCATGACTCATGCTCGATCATTTGAATTAGGGCATGGAATATAAAATAATTCTTACATACCTAACAGGAAGACTGAAGCACTAAGGATCACGGGCTCCACTCTCTCTCCTGTCTTACTCGCAATCCAGTGGATGCCCACCGCAAGGCCACCAGCACTTAGAGTTGCCACAGCCCTGTTGAATCCTTTGTACAAGCACCCACCTGAATCAGTGGTAGTGGAAACTTTGTCACTCAAAACCTACAAGTGATGGTTGGGCTGTCTTATAAAAAGTCATTACGTACTACTTGCGTGGATGTAAAGCAATTAATTCATACATGCAAAAATGTCACATCCGTTGAAAAACAAAATATATGCAGGATTCTTCCCTCCTATTGGTGCAACCAATCTAAATGGGCACATCTGATCTTATAATGCATAACTTATATTATGCTTATGCACTTACCTACGGTGTATTCGAATACAACCGTAACTGTCATAACGGCCCACATGGCATTTCCTCCAACCCCATCATACAAGGGTCTGGTATAATAGAAGACCGACACTAGAGAGAGTGCGATCCCCACCTTGATGCCATGGATGACCTTCCTCGGGTCATCGACTCCCATTTTCCAAGCATTCTTCCCGAACCCGAACACGTTCGACTTCACCATCAAAACGGCAGCAGCGAACCATGTCCATGCCCTACCGATCACGCCAGACTCCGACTCCATTTCCACCGACGATCCGTTAGGGACCGTCACCCCCCATTCCAAACCATCCAACGCTTCTTTACCGTTCGCCATTGCCATCCTATTCTCAGGGACTCAAGGTGGTCGAGAGATCCGGTTGCTGAGACGCCCGAACCTATTGTATTTGATTCTCTCACTCACCAAAAAGGACCAGCTGGGACTATCTTTCGTCTTGGCCACCCCTGTTTGTACGGGTGTGGAGCTGTTCCTTGAGAAAATGGCAGGAGAGGGCAATTGACTTTAGTGATGCGGATTGGAGTGGGGATGGTGAGAGAGCTCAAGAGCGTACAATTAGGGACCTTCTTGTCTTGTAATGGTGGGGGGCGGCTTGGAGGCCTATATAAGAGGGAGGAGAGGTTATAATATTGCGGGTGTGTTAGTGAGGGGCCAGGGGAATGTTGAGAGGGTGCTAAATGGGGTGGCTTTTTTGAAAGCGATATCTTACATTTATTGGTGGAGACTGGGTGGACAACGGGACGCAGATTTTGCTGCGGCACGGAGATTAAAATAAAAAAAAAAAAAAAAAAGCAATTCGGTCGTCACGACACGGTAATCACCGTCGGTTCCACAAGCGGCCCCCACGTCTTTTGCATTAGCCATGCACGATCATCTGTGCCATCTCCCACGGCAGCGAGCCATCCTGCTGATGTGTCATGTGAACACTGGAGTTGATGCTAGGGGCCCTGTGCTTGGTCGAACGGGACCAAAATTTTTGGGCCAGCACGAATGTGACACATCAGCTTAGGAAGCTGTTTGCTGTATTAGATGAGACAGCTGCATTTTGGGGCGCACGCCCAATCGAGGAGCGCAAGCGTGCGGAAAGACGCACGCCGGAACGGAGAGAGGCAAATGGGAATATGGTCTCCTCGAATTATTTGAACGTCCACTCTCCATGGTGGAATCAAGCTTGGAATCTTGATTGCTGGAGCTAGCCAGCCGGTTGGTTTGGGTTGTGAAGTTAGTTTCATGCAACCCTCATTGATTGCAGTATCAAAGGTGACTTCCGGGAGCCCATAGATTTTATCCATGGTGCCTTCCAAGTACATTCCCTTTGAGACATGAAGGCACCATATATGGATGATTTCTTAATGGCGGTGGATTTAGAAGTTGCAAACGGCACTAAAATTTCAGTCCAAAAATCCAAATGCTAATGTTGTCCATTAATATGAGAGAGAGACAGTTCATCTATTAATTGCAGCTTCCCTATGCTTTCTCCGGGGGAAGTTAGAAGGTCAAAAAAAAATTATGATATATTTGGTTAGTCATTAAAAAAATATATTTTTATTATTTAATATTTAAAAATAAAAAAAATAAAAATAATATTTGATGACATCATGAAAAATAAAAAAAATAAAAATAATTATTTTATATGTAAAATATTTTTTTATTTTTTAATTTTTATTTTATATATAATTATTTTTTATTTTATAGCAACATTGTTATCAAACATATTTTTTATTTTTTTATTTAATAATAAAAATTAAAAAATAAATATTAAAAATTAAAAAAGTGTAATCAAATACATCCTTAAATAATGCTATCATGGCTTGGCATCATTTCTACTACTCCATATGCTGCTTGATTTCAGGAATGGAATCAAGAATAATTTTTCATACTTAGTTGTTTGGGATGAAGATCAACTATGGTAGTGCAAAAGACGCGCACAAAGAAAGTTGCACTCCAATGTGGTGTCGAAGCGGAAACTTAGCTGGCAGTTCAAGATGCAAGGCGTTAGCGCCTCCCAATTGCTCCGGTCTTCCAAACGCTTTTACTTAAAGAACGGAGAAATACGTCGCCTTTCCTTCCTCCCCATGTTTTCCTTCGTCTATTACGACCATCTCATCTTTCCCTGGTTTTTCCATCATTACCGATCTTATCTCCCACACTTGCCCACCGTCCTGCCCAGCTAAACTATTTCCTCCTTCCTCTCCTTCCCATCATCCCTGCAACCCAACCCCATACGACTATGTTATTTCCCTTCTCCTCTCTCTTCCATAGTCCAATCAAACAATCCTCCCTCCTAACCATCTTGGATTGTCCCAGCATTAATCTCATCATCCAAGCTCCCTTGTTCCTCACCAACCACTTGACTAGGGCTACAAATGGATCGGATTAGACTAAGGTGCTATTTGATTCTGATCTAACCCGATTTCATATTTGGGTCATGATCTAAGACTTGGACCCAAGCCAATAGTTTATTGGATCGGATTGGATCAGTAAGAAAGATTTTAGATCTATCTAGTCATTCAGATAAGACCAGGATTAAATATAATCCAAACCCAACCCAACATATTTGAATCTGGATCTAAACTAGACCGGATCAGTTTTGTACTTCAAATCAAGCATCAAGCTATTCTTTTATAATTAAAATATAATATTCAATAATTAAATATAAAATCACTAAAAAATTCAAATAAAACCAAAACACTAGTGTAAATTATATTATCAATATATTTGTTAATAATAATATTAATAATATTATCAAGAAATTAATTACATTAATATTATATAGTATTGATAATAATTATTAAAATAAATAACATATATAATATAATATAATGTAATATATACTCTCTATAATGTCATATAATTAATTTACACTTATATGAATTATATAATTTTAATGATATTGTATAATGCCTTGTCCAATAACATGTATTTTATATATACTGCAATAATATTTTTAATCTTATAAAAATATTATCATCTGCTATCATAGTCATAGAGTTAATCTTAATAAGTTTTTAAATCAAAATATTACTAGATGCTTATATTAACAAAATTGTTACAAACAAAAATGCAATTATAACTAATATAATATAATTATAAATTTATTATAAAATATGTCATAATAATCACACTAAAGTTATTTTTATAATAATATAATATAGTGTGCAATGTTATTATAAATAACATTATTATATATAATATTATTATAAAGTATATAATATACAAAATTAACCAATATTAATATTATGACTATAATAATATTAATATTAATCTTATATTAATTATTATTTTACAATTAATATTTTTCATTTATACTTGTGTTATATTATTTTTTTAAATATTACTATTTATTCTGATTATGAAAAATAAAAGTAATATATTAAAATTCATAATATAAATATAACTACAATAATATTTTCTATTATAATTATAAAAAATAATTGAATAATAATATGAAAAATATAATTAGTCATATGATGTAATATAATATATATCATGAACACTATACATGTAATATATATCAATAAAATGTAATATATATATATATATATATATATATAATATTGATTAATATAATAATAGTACAATATTTTTAATATATAATAAATTATTGTAATATATTTTAGGTTATAATTAATATATGCATACATACTTGGACACATATTTAGGACTACAATAAAAGCACTCTTATGAAGGATGGATACTGCTTAGAGGAGGTTGAAGAAAAATTGATATTTTTTTGCTACAAGATCGTTCAGATTCGATTAGATCTGAAAAAATATTTCAAAATTTTTTTAACAAATTCTACTTTAGGAACAACAATTGTTACCATTAGGATAAATTGATTTTATCCTGTCGATGATCTACTGAAGTGCGATCTCCTTCTGAATCTGATTACCAAAAATCAGATCTGAATCTGATTCATAGAGCCTTCAAAATAGTAGATGAAGGCAGCGCACTCATCTCATGAGCACGTCGTATGTTTTCCTAATCCTTACGCCAAAGCTTGGATCTTCCTTGCTGGATTTGCCCAATATTTTGGGCGTGAAGAGGGGAGAGAGAGGACCAAAGAAAGGCATGAAAGAGAGGAGGGGTAGCCTTATGGCGTGGTTGATGGATGCAATAATGAAACCCTAGGCATAGATAGGATTTAAATAGATCCTACTGTACCATGCAGTGCCACATTATTTCGATTAATCAAATTGATCGATTCAATCAGATCTTAATCTAATTAGTGGAGTGATGTCACCTGATCCAATCAGATTAGAGTCTCCTAGAATCCTCCATAGGTGGCACCAAAGATGGATAAGCCCAAACACTTTGTCACCCAAGAGTTTAAAACCATCAAGCAATCCTGGAGTCCCATTTACATGGGACTCCATCTCTTTCCTCATGTGCGCACGCCAACTAGGGCATGTGCACATTTTTGTGCATGAAGTCCAAGTGGGCGCGCACCCTAAGAAGATGTCCAAGGGAGGCGCACGCCCCTATCCCTTCTTTTCAACATTGGGACATCTTATGTCCCGACAGTGATAGAAAACGGCAAGTGGTGATAGAAAATAGCAGGTGTTGTCTTATTTTCGTTTGATGAATTAAGATAATCCATTTCAAATCTACACAAGCTCCAATCAGATAAGGACAAACCTATATAGAATTTTCTGATGAGTCTAAATCAATTTGGCTCAGTCAAGATGAATCAGAAAGACTATAGAAGAAGAAAATTAGGCTCAATCATGTGCTAGCACGATTTTTTTGAACATAGTTGGATCTAATCCAAATCAATCGAATTAGATTAGCTCGATTGATCACTTTCAAATATAAATTCTTATTTGTGTGATCTAGTTAGATTCAGTTTCATATGGTAATGAGACAAGTTGTGATTTTGATCATCAACATCATCGAAATACCTTTCGATGGATCAGAATTTTTTCGATTCATACAATTAGAATGATCGATCATCAAGATCATTCTAATTGCTCCCAAAATCCATCAGTAACACATAACAATATATGGTGATAACCCATCAGAACTGAAAATGATTCTCTTGGTGTAGCTACCTGTGTGATTGAATTCTTCTATTTTAAGCTCCAATAGGATTAGGGTTAAGGTAAACTCATCAAACCCAATATTCGTCATATGAATTAATCATTCGATTTGAGTCCGATGTGAAAACTTAATAAAAATTCTCTCTATCATCTTCACACTACCATGGCTATTGGCTTATGGACTCGATCTTATGATCATCATAGAGCTACTCCTCATCTACCGAGGCAAATAGATCCTATATTGGTGCAATCCAATTTCTACAATGAACATGCTATAGTCAACATACACCTCAGAATTTTGAATAGCTAGGAGATCGAGTTATGGTATAGTCAAACTATAACATCCTCAAGGTAAACTGTCGATGCACCTCAGATCAAAGAACCAGACATACCACAGCAGCATCGAACCATTCATCGATGATAAGGTAGACTCCCTTATGACTGTTCGAGGTGGTCACGCTCAATGCCCTCGTTCTCTAACGAGTATCTATACTCTCATTTCGATATCTTCATATTATAGACTCAAAACTCATCTATCATAAGAAAGTGATCGTACACTAATCTTTTGGATCGATCACTATCCTCGTGATGATCCTACGGTCAGGAGCAGTTTATAAGTTAATTATGAAAATTCATATTTTAAATTTTTAATTCTTAAAAATATGAATTGTCATTATCATTAACTCAAAGGATATATCACAGATACTTTAAATATACATTATGATAGAAAATAATTTTTTTTATTAATTTATAGTTAAAATTATAAAATTATTCTTAGAAGTGTATTACAAGTGTTAGCCAATCTAGCTTCTAGGGCATACATCTAACAATTCCTAGGCTATAAATTATGATAACTAGTTAGCCATTATCATGACTAGCTATGCAGAAGTGGAATATACACAAGAGAGCGTACATGGCCGTGATCCATTCTTTCATATTTTTGTCAAATACAACTTTGTTCCATTCATTTTCCATTTTGGATTAAAAACAAGGGTGGAACTACAATGATAATGGGCCATGTCAAGAATTTATTAGAATAAAGAAAAAACAAAACTATGGCTCAAGAAGGAAGCATATTCATCGATAGCTCAGGAGACAATGATTAAATTTTTTTTTCTTTTTTTTGGTAAAAATGGATGTTACATCAATCTGATGTGAGAGTAGCCCATAAAATTACAGTACAAAAAATTTTACAAAGCTGGCGGGCAAGTATCACCATGTCTCCAGATTTAGTCTTTAGTGTGCTCTGCCATAAAAGATATGATCCAATCTGCCTCGTTGTTGGCCTCCCTATAAATATGCCGAATCAACACTGCTGTAGAATGTCGAAGAATATATCAGATATCATGGAGGAGCGGATATGCCTCTAGCTGCTTTGTATTTTTTCGGACCCAGACAACGACAGTAGCAAAGTCTCTCTCAATAAAGATTCTTTCCACCTGCAACACCTGCCTGGCAAAGACAATATATACTTGCCCAGGCAGCATGAAGCTCAGATTGCAAGACTGAAGGCTCGAATAGATAATGATCTCTAGCTACCAGCAAATTAGCATCAGGACTCCGAATGACAAACCCTGCACCGCCCCAGCCATTCCTGACACTGAGTTAAAGTACATCTTGACAAACCTCAAGGAAGGGAGCTTTTAGGAAATGAAAATAACTCCGCAGGTTGCTATTGAAGTAGCATGGGAGTTTCGAGGATTAGATGAGTCAAGGGACCGGCCAGCAACGTCGAATCTATCATACTCCACAGCCAACTAAATAGCTCTCTCCAGCATCCGATGAAACATCATCTCATCTTAGAAGATCAAGTTATTTCTGGATAGCCAGATCTAGTAGGCGATATAAGCCGTCCGACCCCTCCAAGCAGAGCTCATCCTCTTGATCAAACTCTGATGGACCGCCCTTGAAAAAGACTCTAGCTAAGGGCCTGTACTCACCTCCCATAACTTGGTTCCTACCCAACTCCATATCAGTCTCGCCCTTAGACACCGTAGGATCATGTGCTTCGAAGACTCATCTTCCATCCCATAGATCAGACACGAGGTCGGAAGCTCCATGCTCTATCTCCGAGAGCATGCGTGTCGGTAACTGGCCCCAAGCAATCTTTCAGAAAAAGAGTCACACTCTGGGATGGACATCTACTTTCCAAATCTAAGCAGCACGACTTTTTTGTCTATCACTAGCCTGTACATCTTGAAAAGGTCTCTCAAAGAGATCTTTAGGCATCATGATTGACTCCACACCCTCAAGTCCTAGCTATGATGAATTAGGATTGGAGTTGCTAAGATCCGATCAGCAAGTGGACTGCTAAAAAGCCGAATAATCTTCTGGGCTCCCCAGGCCCTGCCATCTGCCATGATCAAGTCACATACATGCAAGTCACCATCCTTTTTTTAAAGAAAAGATGCCATGGGTCCAATACGTCCAATTATAACATTTTTTTGTATTTTTATGAGTCCAAGGAATGGATTCCACTATAAAATTTTAGCCTAGTTACAAAAATCTTCTATAGGTGAATATTAGAGACAAAATACAATTTGCAGACAATTGTTTATGCAATCTCAATCTTTTCTCTCACTTTAAATTCTAATCCTATTTAAAGTTATGTTAAGTTAACAAATTAATTTAAAAATTTAATAATTAAGTTATGCTGGTACTTGAATTTTGTGAAATTCTTGTTTGTCGTAATCTTATCACATAGCTAGGCCAAAAAAGGGTTGTGAGCATAAGAATGCCATTATTTGTTGTAACTATGGCCTTGAAGAAAATAAAATCATAAAATCAACCTCCTAAAGTAAAATGTTCATGATGTACGTTAATTCTTAATCTCTCTTCTTCTTCTTCTTCTTCTTTTGAGAATTACAAGAAAAAGGGTTAGGCTAGTGAAATTTTAATTACTCAGCATCTATCCGCTTAATTCCATTTTGTAGTCTATCATGCATCCACGATCTCTCCTGTTAGCAATGCTTCCATCCACCATCTACTATTTCATTCTAAGCCGTCATAGCATCCACATCATTTTTTGCGATACCATCCGTCCAAAAACCCCTGCTATCTGCTAATCAAATCAAGATTTTCGGGCTGCAGCATCCGAGGACTCCAAGCATCACTTTCTCATTATTTGGCTCCATTTTGTCACCATTTTCCCCTCACACTGAAAATATCAAGTCCTTTAGGAGGTCTGGAGGTTGAAAGGTAGGTCAGACTTTGCAGGTACATCAAGTACTAATCTGTACTCCAACAAGTTTTGGTTTTGAACGGTTTGATCAATCAGACCTTATCTGATCAAGATATGGTTTGATCTGGTCCAGGTCCACGTCTACGTGGCACCACCTCCAATCATCTCATGACAACACATCATGCCACATTTGAAATTTTATACCAGTCCCATCTCGTCATGACCTAAAAACAAAATCCTTCTCCCACTGCGTTATCCCAACGGTCATAATATATGCTATCCACACTCTCCAAGCATGACCACCCGCCCCTTCTATTTCTTATCTCACGGAGATAAGCGAAGGATAGCAGCAGCACGAAGCTTTCCATATGATCCTTGAAAGGATCTAAAGAAATCCGTGGCATGCCATGTGCTATCTAATCCTATCTTTTTACTGGATTGATAAATAAAAATCTACCAGTCTCTAGCCATCACAATCTAATGCAATTGTGCCCCAAATTGTACGACAAGTATGCGACACTTACAATACTTATAAACATCGAACAAAAGCTTGTGTGATGGAGACTAATGCTTGCTTTCTAGTGCCGTATGTAGAAATAGCGTTCCTAGAAGTGATTTTGGTGACCTGTTTCGTATGCTGATGTATCAAGTGTCTATTGGCACCAAAAGTAGGGACCCTTGGCCATTTGGAATGCAAGAAAGGATTCCAAGTTATGCTGGCGCTAAAAAGTATTTTTGGAGCGCTTAACCAAATTGACAAGCTCTTTGGAGATTGTACCAATTGAATATTCATTTTTCTTTTAGTTTACTAATTTTTTTTTTCTTGACTCCTATGAATTAATCATCCAACACATGAAAAAAAAATTGAAAAAAAAAAGTGCTCCCTACTGCTTTTGCTTTTCTATGCATGGGTTCGTAACATCTGGTGGAAAAAAACAAGTAATTTGAGGTTATAAATTCTATGCAGATAATGTTGTATATACTCATTATAAAAGATGGCATTTTGATTCGTTTTAAAAATTTCTTGCACAAATATACCGACTTTTGAACGTGGGAACATACCAGAAAAAGGCTGTGCTAAACCTAAATTTATAGGGGACTAATCATATGAAGATCTACCTAATTTAAAACCTAATTGTTCACCAATTTTCGAAAAGACGATTTCAAACTGTCTATGTGAATCTCAAATCGCTTCAAGTGCACGAAACATCGTTCGCATGCATCATATCCCCGACACAATAAAGATCCAATCGCACATGAATAGGTTAAACCTAATATTAGAGGTTTCTACTTTCTATAGTGGCCTCTCCCGAGTGGAAACCCATTACTACCATTTGGTCTCACGAAAGTGACACCCACAGCAGGGAACAGCAACCAACTTATCACGTACGTATCGTCCCCTTCGCTGTCCCCTCTTTTATTCTCTCTCTCGTTTAGGTTATAGATTGTTAGAATTAGGTCAGCACTAGATGAGTCCAAGAAAGATTTAGGAAAAACTGAACACCTCACCTACTCTTTATTAACAGCACTTATCTTTGGTTTGATGACGTCCTAAACTTTTTGTTTGTGTGAAAGCCCAACGGACATATCAAAGCACCTGCTTGGCATTTGCTCATCCATATAAAAATTAATATTCAAGGTAGCGAGCACACCACCAACCAAAAGTTGAGGTACGGCTTCAGGCTCGTGCCGGCCATGGCTCTTTCCTTCTCAGCTTTGCCGTGTGTTGGAGCGATGGTCTGGGATGACCAACCTTATCGCTGATGGTGCTGGGTTCCTGTCGCTGGGAACCGGACGTTTTTTTTTTTGCAAGATAAAAGAGGGATTGGATGAGGTGTCACGCACCAGATGGACGGGCGTCCGGGTTCATCCCATCGTTCCTAGGCCGAGTTCTTTAGCTAAAATATCATAAAAACAAAGTTGGTCAATGCTGCTTTAGAATTCCGACGTCCGTTGAAATGGCTAGAGTCTAGAAAGATCTATAAAATAAATCCGAACTAGAGATAGCCTTGACAGGGACCTTCACTCAAGTCAAACTCTTGAGATAAAAATGGAACATACGAGAATGAAGATGCCGTATATGGGAGTTTCATTAAGATTTCTATTTATAAATAAGGATTAAAGCCGTTTGTGGAAAGAAATCCGTGGATGGCTACAATCAATTAGGATGCGATGTGATCGGTCAAGATTTTTGGGAGCTAACAGTTATAATTACCTTGACCAATCGGAAAAAATTATAGCTTGATTTTAATGGAAGATTTTGAATCAGCCAGAATTACTAATTAAAATAGAAAGCCGAGGCGGGGTCGGTGGTTAATCGAAGATGGATCGGACATCGAGAAAGGGTCGGCGAAGGATGATAGCAGTTTGATGGTGTTGATGGTTGCGATGCCGGCGGTCGATAGCGAAGACTAATGATTGATGATGGGACAGTAATATGGATCCGTTAAAACCGATGATAGATCGGTAATGATCATTAATAAGCAGTAACTTGAGGACTGCCTGTTGTTTTGGATGCAAGAAGTTGGATTCCGTCGTTCATAAATACTGCTGCTAGACTAGTTAATTCTTTAATAAAAATAAAAAAATTATTAATGAATAAAAGTATGTATACTAAGAAGTAGTGGAAATCTTGATTGTAAAAATATTTTGTCTTTAGGTGACAGTTCATATTAGCAGAGATGTCCGAGTCATTTTCAATTTCGCATGGCATTGGTCATAATTTCTCAAAAATCACGGAACTTTATTGTGAAGAAAAAGGTTTATCAAATTTTCATTTGTTCCAGAAAAGGAGAGGGGACCAACTAACCTCATTGAGATAAAAGAAAAAGAAAAATGGAGGAACAAAAGGCCCTCGGAGGCCAGACCATCAACTTCAAAAGGCCAAACTGCATCATACGTGATTTTAACAGCTTTTATAGGTTAATTGAAAAACTGAATCCAGTTATGAAGTTTATGCACTCCTTAGTTTTTAGATTTTCTGAATTTTCTTGAAGACGTAAGACTATGGAGGGCTGTTTGGTCAATAGATTTAAGGAAAATAAGATTTTCTACAAATTAATTATTAGGTTTGACAACTTCCTAGAGTAGGTTATAAACGGCAGCGATCATGGTACATGCCATGACCAAAACTAATTCAAGGATTTTATAAATTAGCTTTTTGAAATTTTGTAAACCTTTTAGAACCATCCACGACAATTACTAAACTGTGAAGCAAACAAAGTAAACTTTCATATGGTAGAGTTATCCCACCTTGCTCGCTTGTCTCGAGTTGAGACTAATTAAACTTTAACCCACCTTGCTCGCTTGTCTCGAGTTGAGACTAATTAAACTTTCATCAACACCTGTTTGACCGTTGCGTGATTAAGATGATAAGACCGTGTTGGCTATTTTACGCTTGTTTGTTTCTTCTTTTCATTTGTTGGTCGGAAGCTAGTGTTTGGTTTGGTTCTACGGAAACAAACAATGGTCTTGGAGCTTCCAACATGGCATGATTTGTACGATGCTAAAAGCCCCAAATTGAACATGACCAATTCAACAAGGTATCAGCACGCAACCCTGGTGAAGTACGTGGCAGCTTTACCACATGACTTCTAATGGGATCCTGCTATAGATTTGGAGGGTTAGGAGCTACAACCATCGTGTAGACGATTCCCAACGTGCCCTTTATATATATATATATAGAGAGAGAGAGACAGAGAGAGAGAGAGAGAGAGAGAGAACAACTCTTGGTTTTCTTTTTAGCAACAAAGAGAGAGAGAGAGAGAGAGAGAGAGAGAGAGAGAGAGAGGAACAACTCTTGGTTTTCTTTTTAGCAACAAAAGATAAAAATCTTGCTCTACATGCACAGAAGGTGATGATCTATGGCTGATTTCTCCAAGCGCTACTCTGAGATTCAGGCTTCAGGCCACCAGGCTTTAGCTTCCGAGATTAGATCGGGACCGCACAAACCCGCTACGGTATTTCCTGGGCCCAAGCTGGGGTTGACCTAGCCTTATCGGGCATAGATTCGGTGATGACCGTCCATTTTCTGTTGGTAAACATGCTTCAGCGACAACTTGTTTTATAGATCTTAGACATCACTGGTGAGCACAGGTCTGATGTACAGTGAGCAAAGGACCCAAGGAAGCTCACAAGTGACCATCAGCTGATATTTCCAAACACTATATATTATGTGATGCTTGCAGGCAACCAAATACGTTACTTCCACGTAAAGCAATTTATCTGGACTGGACACCGGACATCCTAACAGAATTTTACTATTTGATGATCACCACCTAGTTGATACAAATCGCTTCAGAGTTCACAATGATACTTTTGGAGATGATTTACCAATGAGACGTCAACTGTAAAACATGAGAACAGAGCCTCCTCCCCATTGATCCAGCAAGAAAAGCCTACTTTCTATAACAAAACCTTCACAGGGGATCCAGTAATTAAGGTTCATAAGATCTCAAATAAAAGTGAACTCGATGAGTGGGAGTTAGGAAGGTTACCATCAACAGCAAGAGATAAGAAAATGGTAAATGGATGGGCATAAAAGGTCTGGATAAATTAATAATCACGTTCATCATTACAACAGGACCACAAAGCTCAATATAAGGAGTGGTAGCAAGAAACATACGCCTGCAAACACTCTTAACCAGCAGAAAGGGTCTTTGCAATGCTGCTTTTGGAATTGGGCATCTGCATCATTCCCTTCACGCTCATTCTGGCACCATGCAGGCGATTGGTGCTTCTTGTTGCAAAGCTTCAGCAATTTCATGAAAGCATAACGCGTCCACAGATAACATCTCCAGCCATTTGGAGCCGCTTGTCAAGGCTTAATTCGATGACTTTAACAACGCAGTACTAAGAACAGATCCTATGGTACAGATATCTAGGCCTCAAGCTTATCAGGTGAGAATATCTCCAGAAACTCGTTATAGTAACTTCATTAGTGTTGAGCATAACTACTTCAGGTGTTGCTTTCTGATTCAATTTGCTTGTGATATCTTTTCTTCTTCAATGAGTGATTGTGGAAAACAGAATATCATGTAATGATGAAACTACCTGATTGATATTCTCTTCTTCTAATATATTGTCACAATTTCTCAAATATCCATAGATTGGAACTTTCAAGAGGCAAAATGCTCGATATCCATTGAAGGAAAACCAGACTGAGCTGTTTTCAGTCCTTGCAGAAGAGTTCTTGCTGTCTCCCTTTCCTGCAAAATTAAGTAGGTCCAAACAAACAAACTATAACTAAGAGATGCAACTGCAAAAGGAAAATAAATGCAAATTATTAAAATAAGGGAAGCAGACGATCTTCATTTGTTTATATGAACAAATTCCTTGGGAAGAACATAAAAAATAAAATATTGTAAGAGTTCTCCTTAAAGATGAGACCGCTTACAGGACCAGTATAATCCAAGAGCCTTGTGCAATAGATCTCTGCTTCCTCAAATCTTTTCTCGGCTTTGCAGTGTCTAACAAGGAAAAGGAGAGCTTCAATCATATTTGGTCCCTGCCTCTCTTCAGCTTCCATCCTCTCCAAATCTTTCTTGTAGTAAAATGCGGCTCGTTCAGAATGCCCAAGAACACTGTGCAGCTTTGCAAGCTGATGTAGTGCTATCCCTTCCCTGTCATTACTGTTTGCAGCCCTAGTGTAACACTTAATTGCCTCCTCAAGCATTTGAAGTGGTGCACTTTCATAGCACTGAGCCATAGCAATCCAAAGCCGGGCATCATTAGGCTGCAAGTAAGATGATTTCCGAAAGTAATAAAGAGCATAGAAGGGCATGCCCATCATCTCATATGTCTGCCCCAAACCATACCAGGCACGGTAGTCCCGAGGATTTATATCAACGGCCTTCCTATAGGCATCAATTGCAGCCGGGGTATTTTTCATCTCGACATACTCATGACCCATCAGAGTCCAAGCTGAGAGGTATTTTCTGTTAAGTTTCAGTGCCCTTCTAAAGTATAAAACAGATTTCTCATGCTGGCCCTTTAAGCTGTAGTAATTTGCAATAATGCAACATGACTCGGGTCGATATTTGTCAGTCAAAAATACCCTGTGGGCAAGGAAACTGAGAGCAGAGAAACATTCTTTTGCATAAAGTAAATTTGAGTAAATGTCCATTGAATCCACACGATAAGGGTCAGTCCTCAGAAGCTCTTCAAAGATCACTTCAGCCTCATCAAGCTCCCTCAAATTATAATGAGCTGTTGCAATTTGAGCCTGGATGTAATCGCTGAACCGGAAAATACCCATCAAACATTCATACCTTTTCAAAGCTTCTTCATGCATCTTGAGTTCTTGATATGCACTAGCAAGAAAGAAATCTTTCATCCAGTGATTTTTGAGATTTAGGTTGTCTAGAATTTCAGTTGTAGTGCATAGAGACTGAAGTTCTGACCAAGCACTCCAGTTCCATGGATAGCTGTTTACAGATTCAACAAGCGCAGTTATAGCAAGGTTCTCACAACCCTTATCTCTCAGTATGATGCCATACAAGTATAGACCAAAGGAATCAATGGCACCAGTCCTGCGGAGTTTGGATAACTCTCTCTCTAAAGAAGCCAATTCGCTGTTCACAGCATCACTCTTGCCTAAGGAACCCTCAAGTTCTATCATCTCTTCTTCTTTTCGCTTTTCTCCTGCCTATAATTAGTAGAGAGAAATTCAAAATCAAAATTATGGGGGAAAGATTTGGATCATTCAGCATTCAAGCGAAGATGAAAAATGAATTCAGGAAAATAATGCAATTACTTTGTAAACTGGAAGACCTGGAACTGAAAGAAACTGGTAAAAGCATTCTGCTGATAACTATGATCATGCATCTTTGCATAATTTTTAAAAACCAAAAGGCCTCACCTGTCAGACATAATCAATCTATTTGAAAATATCAGATAATTATAACTGAATGCTCACTGAGTAAGTAAATGCAGGGTCAAGCTTCAAACTAAGTATCATGCTCATCATAATGTACCAAATCTACACATAACCCCCAGGTCCAGTTTAGTTGCTAGAAACTAAAATTTATTCATTTGGAAATCAAGGACTCTGGGCATGCAATATCCAAATATAGATTAAAGTGGCAGTACGCATGGTTGGTATGGCATGATGCATATGGTGTCAATGCCTTACAATCACAAG
This sequence comes from Cocos nucifera, assembly GCA_006176705.1. Taxonomy (NCBI): domain Eukaryota; kingdom Viridiplantae; phylum Streptophyta; class Magnoliopsida; order Arecales; family Arecaceae; genus Cocos; species Cocos nucifera. Next base: position 2,002,067 of record QRFJ01000050.1, on the reverse strand, counting down.
GCACTAGCACAGTGCTGTCTGCAAGCCAGTGCTTGGCATGCCCATGATGCCAATGCATGCCAACAATTGGCAGCATAAACTATATACATGTTGATCTACTGGAAATATGCTAAGATGAAACCTAAGTGGTGGAGAAGTAAAGGATTCTCAAAAACACAAAGCATGAACAAAACAGATGTCTAGAAAGAAGAACAAGAAATATAGGGATGTCCCCTAAAGAAAGTGCACATTGCATGCACTAAAACTTAGATGCATCAATAAGATTGTCAAATACAATAATTTAACAAACCAACCATTAAGAAAGAAGAAAATTCGATGCATCAATCATGCACACCAAATGGTTAGAAGGTGACTGGCTCAAAAGGTGAACAGTAAAAGTATTTTCAGCCAGAGACTGTTGAACCAAAATGACACAGATGATTAAAAGTGCCTCAAAGAAAAAGGATATCATAAGTCTCAAACAATAGATGGTTGTAGGTTCCAGCAGCACTGAGCATTCTGATGGTTGCTAAATCATTTGGACCAAAATCCTCATAGTAATTTCATAAAAAAATTAATCATTAATTCTTTGTGATTAAAAGAATAAATTATGATGACAAAATTATTATTTAGCAAGTATGTGGATTCATCTATCTCTTACTTATGGAATTCCTAGTGAGTGATCAATCTAATATGTGCACCAGACCTTCAAGATGCAAACTTTTCAATCACCAGAATACATGAAAAGACTTTCTGCCCTATTCTATGGTTAAATTACCAGCTCATTTGATGAGTATGTGAAGAAATATGAAAAACAGAAGTTGAACCACAACCAATGAGAAACTAAACGCTATGCATGATAGAGTTATATACACATCTTAAGATCTTAGATTTAATATGCTTCACATGACTGCCCAACCTTGCCGAAATGAACCAAGTCTGTCTGATGTTTGTATTACCCAGAAGGCATTTGAAGGCACCGTTACTATGCTCTTCAATAACTAGTAACTACAGATCATCATAACAAGAACGAGTACCAATTATAATAATTTCTCATCAACTATTAAAATAGTGTTATTAAAAAAAAAAAAAATTGCACACACTAATCCTTTTAACAGGTGCATTTCGTCGAACAGCGCTCAGAATAGGCGGTAAAGCCATCGAAGAAGACCAGCCAATAGAAGGGAACTAAACGAAACTAGTAATAAGAAGGGCATCTACGAGCACGATTACCATATAGAGAGCGTAGCAGCGGAGGAAGACATGCTTCCTCCCCGCCTGACCTCTGAGGGCGTGTGCAGCCCGCCGGTACTCGCGGCAGTCGAAGTAGGACTTGGCGAGGAGGTAGCAGTCACCGGCGCCGCCTCCATCGATCCCATCGTCGTCTGGAATTGGGGTGCTGACGTAGGAGACGCCGGCGACGGGCGTGGCGGTGACGTCCGGGGCGCCGCCGGAACGGAGCCGCCGGCGGAAGCTGGATCCGTCGCGGTGGTGGGGGAGAAGGCGGGAGGCGCTGGAACTGGCCGGGGTTGCGCGCGAGGAGGCGGAGGAGGAGGAAGAGGGCGGGGCGTCAGGCTCGATGCCGACGACGAGTTCTGCTGCCCTGCGAAGGAGAATAAGGTGAGGAGAAGGGAGAGGAAGAGAAAGGAGGGGGGAGGGTGGATATAGAGAGAGTAAAATACCATTTCGCGGCGGAGTAGAGGCAGCGATCGCCGAGCTGGCGGATCGCCGCGCGGAGCTCGCAGCGATAGGTCTCTTTGGAGGTCATCTCTTCAGCGAGGGGATTTGGGTTTCCAGGGAGAGAGCGGCAAAGCGAAAATTGAAATGGTGGGTTCGCGACGGATGGTAAGCATGGTATGAGCCGCCGGCCACCCGTAGGGTGTAAATGGGAAAATTGGGAAAGGGTCGGTCAAAAACAAATACAGGGCAAGAGCTTTAAGCACCGCGTACGGTATAATAATAATCATGGAGTATCATTTTTAAAAATATAATAAATAATATAATTTTATTTTTTTATTTAAAATTTTAAATAATAAAAATATTTTTATATTTTAAAAAAATTATGATATTTCATGATCCTATTATGATATTCTAAAAGTATATTATGAACTTCTGGTAGATCATGATGTTATCATTAAAATATCATATTTATCAATTTAATTATTTAATTTTTTAAAATAAATTAAAAATAATTAGAGAGTAGAGAGTTGGATCGAATCTATGAAGAAGACAATATATTTAGATTTAAAATTTTTAATTTTTATAAAAAATTTAAAAATAAAATTAAAGTTAAAAAATTAAAATTAAAATTATAGATAAAAATAACTTGGTACTAAGATCTACTATCTAGATCTTAGTTTTTAATTGTAATAAAATAAATTTATGATTAAAAGTAAAAAATAGAAGTTTAAGAAGCATAAAATAAATATTATATTAATTAAAATTTAAATTAAGAATTTAAATATAAAAAATTAAAAAATAAAAAAAATAAAAATTAGAATAAGGATATTAATCTTGGATTGGTATTGGCATGGAGATAGTGTAGAAGATAAGCTCTCATTCTCAATATCTTCAATCTTGAAGCAACCTTCAACCTAAAGCTCAGTCTCTATCCTATACCAAAACCTTCCCTCAAATTAGAGATAGCTATTTCGATCGCCGATGGAGAGATATCTGGAGAAAGAATCCGAGTGAAAATCAAATCAGAACTCCTGAAATGACTCAAATATAACTCTTTTCTATTAATGCAAAGCCCTGGTTCGTCATAGCCATCGGATTTGGATCAAATGCTCCAAAAAATCTCCAAAATACTTTGTTAAGCGCTTTGAAATTGATTCTAGCCATTGGATGATGCTAAGAAGGTTTCTGGACCATCGGATGGCACACAGGAGAAGTTGGGAGTCTTAAATCAAATTGAAAGCCGTGCTGGCTATTCGATCATGCTAGAAAATAATCAGCACCGTTTGATCACGTAGAATCAATGCCAGCCCGCTTGTGCACTGCCCATAGACCAGGCATACTATGGTCTCCACCCAATCCATGTGCGACACACTAGGTTAAATGTTGAAAACACCTCATGCATTGCTTTTTTTCATGGTGGATCCATTAAGGGTCCATATTGTGGCGTGCTGTGCACCAATCAATCATGGACCGTATGGAATCTGACATCAGGATGACATCAACACTAGGGTGCTGGATTGTTTTGAGTTTTGGCTTAACGAGCTGGGTTGACTAGGCGTGCATGCAGGTTGCGCTGGGCCGCATTGGGTTGGGCTGGCTAGTTTTATTTATTTATTTTTTCTTTTCATTTCATTTGAATCTTTATTCCAAATCCAATTTAAATTCAATTTATTCTAATTTTTTTATTTTAATTAAAAATTAAACTCTTTTTATTGATAATTATTTTTTTTATAAAAGATAAATAAAAATATTAATTTTTAAAAATAAAAATAAATTAATTTATAAATTAATATTTTTATTAATATATTTATAATATTTACCATACCTTCTGACTTATTCATTGTTAGTCTCTTAGCAATGCAATAATAGTATTAAGTAATCATCATATTTTTTTAAGATCCTCCTTTACAAAAGAAGATTCAGAGTTGAGGATCAAAAAATTTAGCAAGTATCACTAACTAAGTATTGAATTTCATAAGTAAATTTCGTAGTCAGTATAATCAAAAATTTTCTTAGAGTATATCTAAAGATCTATAGCACTTGTATTTATGATGACTAACTTAGCATTTGAATACTAGTTTAAAGGATAAAAATATCTTCTCTTATCATCTATTTTAATTAATTTTTTATATACTCCCAAGTTAAGTTCATGAACTAATTAAGGTAGTGTTGCCCAGAAGAACAATCCAAGAGGGAGGATGAATTGAATTTTTTAAATTTTTTTTGGATTACTAAGTATTTATACAGAATTTGAATATTGATATGCTAGAAATGCAGTGATTTAAATGTGCAGAAAATAATAGCAACTAAAGAAAATAATCACATATATAAAGCCACAAAATTTTTATAGTTGTTCGATGTCAAACCCAATACCTATGTCCACTCCTCAAGTACTTCACTTGAGAATTCTACTATAATCTTCAAGATTATAGTAAGATATTTTCACCGAGCTCACAATCAAAATTCAGTTGGTTTTGCATGCTAACTAACCAAAATCTAACCCCAAGCCACTCCTAAGCTTGTACAAATCCAGGCTTGGATGAGTCTATCCCTCAAGTTTCAGCCCTTTGAAACTTGAAATACAATGATTTCAGAATTGCAAAAATTTAAAACTAAAAATAAACTCCTTTGAAGAGCAGATTTGAAGCTTTAATGCACAAGATGAGTGATTGGAGGGCTTTAGCAATAAATGCTACCTTCCTTCTCTTAAGAATGTCTTGATTGCACAGCTGGATGAGTAGTTGAACAGCAATGAAGGCTCTTGAATGCTCATTATTTGATCGCACATAGATTTTTCAAAAGTTGCTGATATTTTTTACTTTCTTACTTTTATATATTGAGTTCCTCAACCTTAATCTGACTTTAGAAGCCTTCTAATCCAAGCTGGAAAGTCCAAAAATGGGTTTATAGCCATTGGAACATCAGAAAAGCCTGTTTAGAGGATGAAAAATAGAATTTGGGCAGTTATGAAAACTAGCCATTGGGGCTGTCAGAAACTCGAGAGTCGACTTCCCAGATCTTTGAGTCGACTCCAGCTACAAGATGAAAAGTCTGATCTTCTGTATTTCTATCCCATACCAATTTTATGTACCAGAGTCGCCTCCCAAATTTCGTGAGTTGACTTCAATTGCAGGATGAAGTATATAACGTTCTGTTCCTGGACTAGCGCCTTTACTGAGTCGAGAGTCGGCTTCCACTTTTTATGAGTCGACTCCTCCATGAGTCGACCCCTGGTCGAGTCCTGATCGACTCCTGACTGTGCCAATTGCTGAAACTTTGCTGGATTCAACTCTAAACTTTTTTTTGTTCATTCTTGATCCAATACTCTTTGAAACATATTTGGCTTGATCTCTTTGTTCTTCTTTCTTGGTTCTTTCGATCAAAAATATAGAGTTTCATTGAGATGGATTCTTGTCTTCTTAAACTTTATCTTAAACACTTCAACCAAAATATTAGTATCCAAAATAGATTCAAATATTTTGTTATTCATCAAAATCATACCTGAGGTCAATAGGTAGCTTTCATATTGCCTCTTTTTTTTTTAAGTGTTGAGCATCCTGACCATCACTTCACCATTTGACATGAATCTCCATACTTGACTTAAGTACAGAGATCTAGTTACTAAGCTTCAAACAATCTATATATACTCTGTATTTTACATTTTTATTTTTGGTAGGTAGCTCTTTTCTTAAATTCAAATTTTTAATTGAAGTATATATTAATCATCAATTTTTAGTAATAATTGAATCCTCAATTGGCTTTATAATCAATACGTGCGTACTTTGCTTTGTTAGTATTCATGTATAACTGAAAGTAATGGTAGCTTTTAAATGATCTAAATAGGCCGCTAAAAGTCTGACCAACTAGTCTACTTTTTGATTTACTATAGTCATTAGTAAATACTTTCTAATTTTATTACTATTTCTACTCTGTTTTACTCAAGATTTTATTTCTTGATGCATGGTTTATTTAAGAGATTTTTCAAAAATTTCAAAAATATTTTTAAAAATTTAATTTAATTTTTAAAATTTAAAAAAAATTAATGAAAAATTTTTTTTCCTATCCTCCAACTTAATTGACATTATTCTTAATGAAGAAAAAAAATAAAAGATGTAATAAAAAATAGGAAAGAATATACTTGACTCAATGTATTTTTGATCTAATAAGGATCTTAAAGCTTTGATTCTTCCTCCAACTTTATTCAATATGTCTTTAAAAAAAATAAATTAAAAATAAATTAGATGTAAGAAAAATAAATATTGGATTGTCCCCCAATAAGCGCTAAGTTTATCATCTTCAGCCAGATACAATGCAGCTTAGTTCATTATAGGTTTGGCAATGTCACTCGATCAATTAGTGATATCCCTTCAATGTATGGTTTAAGCCTTTGACCATTTACTTTAAAAAAAATTTTAGATTTAGGATCATAAATTTTAATTATACCATGTGGAAATACTTGATTGACTATAGAAGGTCTATCGATTTCATCTAGATTTTAATTTTTCAGAAAATAATCGGAGACTTGAATTAAATAACTAAACTTGTTGATTTGGTCCAAAGATTTTTCTTGAAATGTATTTATCATGAAAGGCTTTCATTCTTTTTATAAATTTTTGAATTCTTCTCACCTTAATTCATCCAATTCACTTAATTATAATATCCGATTGGAACCAGCTTAATTCAAATTAAAATTTAATTGCTTTATTGCTTAATATGCTTTCTATTCAAGTTCTATCGGAAGATGACAAGCTTTTTTATAGATTAATCTATAAAAAAAGATATTCCAATAGAATTCCTATAAGCTATCCTATAGGCCTATAATGCATTATCTAATTGATTTGACCAATGTTTACGATCAGGCCTAATAGTCTTTTGTAGAATGTTCTTAATCTCCCCATTGGATACTTTTATTTGGCCACTTGTTTGTGGGTGGTATGGTATTGCTATCTTATATATCATCCCATATTTTTGTAGTAGCATTTTGAACAGATAGTTTATGAAGTGAGTACCTCCATCACTAATGATAGCATATGAAAATTCGAACCTAGAAAAGATATTCTTTTAAATAAATTTTATAACTACTTTATGATCATTGGTTCGTATTGCCATTGCTTCAATCTATTTAGAAATATAATCGATAGCCACCAAAATATATTCAAAACTATTGGAGGGTGGAAAGGATCCAATAAAATCAATTTCTCAAACATCTAAAATTTTAACTACCAAGATGGGGTTCAAAGGCATCATATCTTTCTTTGAGATATTTTCTAAAATTTGACACTTAAGACATTCCTGGCTAAAAGTATAAGCATTCTTAAATAATGTAGGCCAATAAAAATCACTTTGCAAAACTTTGACTACAGTTTTTCGATCAAAAAAATATCCTCCACGAGCAAGAGTGTGGCAGAATTACAAGATACTTAACTTTTCAAACTCAAAACACATCTGTGAATGATTTGATCAGCACAAATTCTAAATTAGGATCTTCTAAAAATTAATATTTGATTTGAGCAAAGAATCAATCCTTTTCAATTTTAGACTAGCCATTAGGAATTTATCCTACAGCTAAGTAATTGACAATATCCGTAAACCAAGGAGCCTTTCCATGTGAAACTGCTAAAAGTTGCTAATTTGGGAAAGATTCTCTAATTGATATAGGTTTATTATATTTGATTAAGATTCTAAATAAATGGTCTGCTATAATATTTTTAGATACCTTCTTATCTTAAATTTTAATATTAAATTTTTGTAGCAGTAAGATCCATCTAATCAATCATGGTTTAGTATCTTTCTTTAAGAATGGGTATCTTAAAGCTGAATAATCTGAATAAACCATAATCTTTGATTCTAATATATATGATCTAAACTTTTTTTAGGACAAACACTACAGCTAGCAACTCTTTTTCAGTTGTGGTATAATTTATTTAGACTTCATTTAGAGTTCTGCTGGCATAATAAATCACTATGGGATATTTATTTATCCTTTGGCCCAAGATAGCTCCTATGGCTTAGTCTGAAGCATCGCACATAATCTCAAAAGATAGTGATCAGTCTGGAGGTTGGATGATTGAGGCTTTGGTCATAGCCTCTCTTAGGAATTCATAAATCTTAAGATAATCTTCATCAAAGTTAAAAGGAATATCGTTAGTGAGTAGATTCACAAAGGACAAGAAATCTTAGAAAAGTGTTTGATGAAGTAAAAATAAAATCCTAAATAGCCGAGGAAAGATCAAATTTGTTTGACAAAAATGGATAGAAAAAGTTTAAAAATTAGTTCAACCTTTGCTCTATCAACCTCAATCCCTCTCTTAGATACTATATGTCCTAAAATAATCCCCTCTTGAACCATGAAATGACTCTTTTCTAAGCTTAAAATTAAATTAGCCTTAATGCATCATTTTAATATTTTCTTTAAATTATTGAAGCAACTCTCAAAAGATTCTCCGAAGATGAAAAAATCATCTATGAATATTTTCAAGAAATCTCCTACCATATCCAAGAATTTGATATCATGCATCTTTGAAAGGTCATAGGTGCATTACATAATCCAAAAGGCATTCTACAGAAAGCAAAAATTCCATAGGAACATATGATGATGGTCTTTTTTTGATCTCCTAGATATATTACTACTTGATTATATCTTGAGTATCCGTCTAGAAAGCAAAAGTATTGTTAGCCAGCTAGTCTCTTCAAAATTTGATCAATAAAGGATAAGGGAAAATGATTGTTGCGGATGGCTGTATTTAGTTTTTTATAATCTATACAAATGCACCACCAAGTAGAAAGTCATGTTGGCACTAGATCTCTATGGTCAGTGCGGATAATTATGAGTCCAGATTTTTTTAGAGCAACTCGAGTAGGATTTACTCAATGGCTGTTAGAAATAGGATAAATAATACCAACATCTAACCATTTAATTACCTCCTTCTTGGCCACTTCTTGCATATTCGGATTGAGTTGTCTTTGCATCTCTCAGGTTGGTTTTGCATTGTCTTCTATATAAATGTGATGCATGTATATCGATGGACTAATGCCTTTTAAATTAGGAATGATCCAACCCTATATATTTTCAAAATATTTACCAATTAGTCTTCCTACTCAAGGGTTAAGTCAGAAGCAATGATTACTGACAGAGTATCCTCTGATCCTAAAAATACATACCTAAGTGATTCAGGCAAAAATTTTAGTTCAAGTTATGGTGGGGCCTGAATCGAAGGACGTAATGATTTAATTTCTAGCTCTAGTAAGGGCTCAACTTTCATTGACCAAGGTAGTAAGTATGATGGATAAGGTGAATTAAGGCATTCACCTTCTAGACTTGGATTTTTTTAATGGGCTCATCCAAGAAATCATCTTTCAGTAAATCTAAGAAGAAATTAGATTCAACTATCTCATCTATTAGATCAATTACAGAATAGTTTTCCTCCTCTTGAGCATACTTTGAGGCATTAAAAACATTAATTCTCATCTTTTGATCTCCAAAATAAATGTTCATGACTCTTATTTTATAATTAATATTGGCATTGACAATAGCTAGGAATGGACGACCTAAAATTATCGAATTTTGATTCAGCTCTTGGGATGTTTCCATATCAAGTATGAGGAAGTCTATTGGAAAATAATATTTATCCACTCTAACTAGACATTCTTAATCAGACCACGTGACATCTTTATAGATCTATTGACAAATTGCAAAATAACCAACATGGATTTCAGTTCTCCTATCCCAAATTTTTCATAAATCGAGGTTGAAAGTAGGTTTATATTAGCTCCTAAATCTAACAAGACTCGGTTAAAGGTGATGCCTCTTATAATGCATGAAATCAAAGGAATACTAGGATGTTTCATTTTCTAAGGTAATAGGTTTAACAGGACTGCACTTACATCCTCAAATAATATACTTTTTTTTGTAGTTTGCAACTCATGCTTTTGAGTGCAAAGTTCTTTAAAAAATTTAGCATAAGCCGAAACATACTGAATCACATCAAGGAGGGATAGATTAATATGAACTTGGTTAAATAATTTCATTAGCTCCTTATTGCGTGCTTCTTGCTTTTTACAGGAAGAATTGGCTTTTAGGGCTGAAGGAAATGAGATTTTAGGTTTATATATCTCAGGTAAATTATCTGTTCTCTTCTTTTCTTTGTTTGTCTCATTTAAATTAGAACCAGCATCAGTACTAGTCTCAAGCTTAGATTCTTCAATATGATTAGTCTCAGTACTAACTTCTTCTTTTAAGTTTTTATTTTGGCTAGCATCCATACTAGCCTCTCTCATCTAGTTTTGGTATGGATCCTTAAGAATCCTACTACTTCTAAGTTTAGAAATTATTTTGGTATTCTCATATTGGAGATTCTTAAGTAGGATATTAAATTGATAATTAGGTCCAGATGGTTGATGGACATTAAAGGAGTTGTTTTTAGGATTTGCTATCGATTGGCTCGATAATTGACTTAGTTCTCTCCTCATAATAAACTCAACAAACTATCCTATTTATGGTTCTAGCTTGGTGATGGATTGCTGTTGAGTCATAATCAATTATTGCAGTTAGTTAAACCTATCGTTGACTAGATTGGTCTGTTGAGGATGTGGATATGATGGCTAATTATAATATAGTGCTTGAGAAGACTGACTAGGCTGATCTCTATTATAGGTATAGTTTTGGTATTGGGGCCTATTTTGATAGTTTTGCATCGGTGGAATTTGGGTCTGAGCCTAAGTCTATTTTGGTCTCTAAGAAAAATTAGAGTGGTTCCTCCAACATGAGTTATATGAATTTAAAAATAGATCATTAATCGGCTTGGAGTAGCCTTGTGCAGCTTGAACTTATTCTTAGATAAAAGATAAAAATTGTGCAGCCATAGAACATTCACTCACATGATGAGCTGGGCTAGCATAGATAGAACAAATCTTTCGATACTTAGAAAGTAATGTATATTGTATAGGAGATTGTTGGCCAAGGGTTAGGAATTGATCTAATTCTGGATAAGAAGGTCAATTTGATCTAATTTTTGAGCTATCAGGTTTAAGTCAACCTTAAAAGTATGTTCTGTTAGGATTTAATGCCTCGAATTCGATCTATAGTAGAGAAGAATCAAATCATCAAGTAGTCAAGTTGGCTTGAATACGAGATCGAGTCGACTCGGACTGAGATTAAGCCAGCTCGAACCATAATCGAGCTGGCCCTCTCAGACAGATAGAAAGTAGAAGCTCGGACGAGATGCAGTCGAGTCAACTCGACTCCTGATAGAGCCGACTCGATGAAGATGAATAGAACAGGATGGAATTTTCTATTTAGACTCGAATTATGATTAATCCAAAGGGTCTATGAGAGTTGCGCATGGACCACAGGATCCAATGGCCATGGAGGGCTGCGATCATGATCTAAAGGTTGGAAAATATTTCAAAACTCCATCAAGATCATGTTCGACTCATATTAGGAGAAAGAACCCTATTAGGTTTCCTGTGAACTATTGAGAAGAGAATTCTCATTCTATTTAAAGAATTGAGATGCTGTGGAGCAGGAGATGGCATGTGTGGTGTGAGAGGCACGTAGAAAGGCTCAGAAAACTGCCAAAAGGAGCTTGGTAGAGTGTCGAGTATGTGCAGCCCATAAGAGAGAGAAGTAATAGGTGCATAGCATCCGATGTAGAGACTGTGAAGATAGAGCATCTTGTACCTTTTGAGGGTCTCTTTGGAATTCTGAGAGAGCTTTTATGAGGATAGCTTTTAGTTGAGAGAGATTTATGTACAGTGAATTAAGAGTGGGTGTTCTCCTCTTGTACTTATTTTTTTCTTTCATAGTGAAGCTTTGCATGTCTCATGGAGGTGAGCCTTTGGACTGATCCACGTACTTGATTGTATTCTTATTTTTTTTTTTTATCATAATATCTCGGTACTAGATCCTTAACAAAGTGATATCAGAGTAGCTGATATCCCAACTCATATATTCCTGTCCACTTTTGGTGAGGAATCGATCTTTCATAGGAAGATAATGAAGCATGATTGATTGAGTTTTCACTTAAGATTTCAAATAAGACATAGGTTTCGTCCTTATTTTTGCTCATGAATATACCTACACAAGATGCATCTACCATTTGTCTATACTGGTCTCTAAACTCTCATAAAAAGCTTGAACAATTTGCCACTTAGATAAATCATGGTGTGGGTATTTTCTAAGAAGTTTCTTAAGTCTTTTCCATGATTCATAAATTTATTCTCCTAGAAGCTAAGCAAATCTAGTGATGGCTCGTCTCATGGTGTTGGTTCGACCTATGGGATAGAATTTGTTAAGAAATTCATGTAGCATCTCAACCCAAATTTGGATTGGTCACCCTATTGTGTCAAATCAGTACTTGGTCTTTTAATGAAAAAGAAACAAGATCAATCTAAGAACATCATCAGTAAAATTTTGGATTTTTACCATAGAGCAGATTTTTAAAAATTCATATAGATGCTTATAAGAATCTTCATTGGTGTTTCATATAAAGATGGAAGCATTTGAATTATGGTCGGGTTGATCTTATAGTGGCTTATAGGAATATCAAATAAGTGGATATAAATCGATGGACTATAAGTGGAAGAAATAAAGTATTCCTTCATCTGCCTAGGTGATTGTTCATTATTTTTAACCATTTGATTATTAGGTTTAATATAAATCAGTCGTTCAATTTTAAGATTGGATTCAATTAGGTCAGAAAATAGCAATCTTCTACTGTGCATATACTATTGTAACCCTAATGTATGGTTTAAAATTTTTTATTTTTATTTTTATTTATTTATTTATATTTATTTATATTTTTTAAAGAGAAGAGGAAAAAAGAGAAGACAGAGAGAAAAAATTCTAAAGAAGAGAACTAAAGGAATCCTAAATCTAGAGACGAGAGAAAGAATTAGCTGCGATTAGGTTTGATGTTAATTAGCAATCAAGTTAGACAATCAATCTTAACTAAAGGATTGTCCTAGATCCAAACAGCTCCTAACTACTAAGGTTATCTTTAAGCTTTCCAAGTAAAAAATCAGCCACTCAACTAATCAGATAAGTATAAAGTTGGTGGGGGTCCCTCCATTGCTTTTCTTAGCGTCAATTAAACTGGCCAGATAAGTTAATGAAACTAATTAGAGAACCACTTGTCTTAGACACCAATCAAAATGACTAACCCTAATCTGGTCCAACTCTTTGGATTTCTTATCCTAATGAGCTCGAGTTCTTAGGATCAATATCTAATTGATTTTAAGGATTAGGATTATATTATGCAGATACAAGAAGATGATTTATGGACTAAGGAAAGATGATCAAATTCTTATCTTATCTTGATAAATGGATTGTGCCCTTAAATTGATTTAAGATGAATATGTACAACTAATTTTAAATAAGAGATTCTATGCAACTAAATTAGATGTATAAAACTAATTGAACTTGAGAGACTTATCTTATTTTCAATAATCACCAAAAAATAATAAATAATAAATAAATTTAAATGATGAATGCTCTAAGCAATTAGGATTTCTACTCTTATTATGATATTTTTATTAAATTTAAGTAGATATTTTTAAAATTATTTTTAAAATAAAATAAATAATATTAAAAAAATCTAAGATTAGGATTAATCTCACCAAATAAGATTGAAAGTTTTCTTTCTTACCCTAATTTTTTTTATTCTTTTACTTTCTTTTTCTATAAAATAAACAAGAAAAGTTAGTAAGCAATATTCACAAAAAAATTAAAGAAATCAAAAAAATTTAATTTTTATGCCTTTCCCAGTAATGGTACCAAAAACTTGATAGATCGTGATGTTGTCGTTAAGATATCATATTTATCAGTTTAATTATTTAACTTTTTAAAATAAATTAAAAATAAGTAGAGAGTAATAAGTCAGGTCGAATCCATGGAGAATATAGTATTTTTGGATTTAAAATATTTAATTTCTATAAAAAAATATTTTAAAAATAGAATTAAAGTTAAAAATAAAAATAAAAATTATAAATAAAAATAACTTGGTACTAAAATCTACTATCTAGATCTTAGCTTATAATTGCAATAAAATAAATTTAAGATTAAAAGTAAAAAATAAAAATTTAATATGCATAAAATAAATTTTGTATTATTTAAAATTTAAATTCAAAATTTAAATACAAGGAACTAAAAAATAGAAAAAAAAAATTGGAACAAAGATCTTGATCTTGGATCGATGTTAGTATGGCGATGGCATAGAAGACAAGCTCTTATTCTCAATACCTTCTATCTCGAAGCAACTTTCAATCCAAAGTATGGCCTCAATCCTGTACTAAAACCTCTCCTTAGATCATAGATAGCTGTACGTTTCGATCGCCTAATCCCCTTTAAAGAGGATGGAGGGATGTTTGGAGGAAGAATCTAAGTGAAAATCAAATCAGAACTTCTGAAACAACTCAAGTATGACTCTTTACTATTAATACAAACACCTGGTTCGTCATAGCTGTCGGATCTTAATCGAACGTCCCAAAAAATCCCTAAAATACTCTATTAAGTGCTCTGAAATTGATTCTGGCTGTTAGATGATGCTAAGAAGGTTTTTGGGCCATCGAATGGCACATAGAAGAAGCTGCGAGTCCTAAATCAAATTGAAAGCCGCACTAACCATTCAATCATGCTAAGAAATAATCGGCATCGTCCAATCATGCAGAATTGGCTCTAGCCCGTTTATGCAACGTCCATAAATCGGGCATACCATGGTCTACACCCAATCCACGCACGACACACCAGGTAAAATGATAAAAACACCTCATGAACCATTTTTTTTTCGGTGGATCCATTAAGGGTCCATGGTGTGGTGCACTATGTTCCAATCAATTGTGGACCGCATGGAATCTTATGTCAGGATGATGTCAGCACTAGGGTACTGGATCGTTTCAGATTCTGACTTAGCTGGCTAGGCTAGGTGCACTGGGCCATGCTAGGTTGGATCGATCAGTTTTATTTATTATTATATTTATTTTTTCTTTGAATCTTTATTTTGGATTTAATTTCAGTCCGATTTGCTTCATTTTTTTTTATTTTAACCAAAAAATCAAGCTTTTTTTATTAACAATTATTTTTTTATAAAAAATAAATAAAATATTAATTTTTAAAAATAAAAATAAATTATTTATTAATATATTTATGATACTTATTAACTTCCTAAAAATAGAATATCATTAGAGGAGATGGATATTTTCATCATTGAAAGATTTATAAAATTTTTAATGATAAAAATGCACTTTTTTCTTATCACATTCTATTTTTAGAAAGTTATAATATGCCTTCAAGATGTCATAACAGGACATGAAATATCATAATTTTTTTAAAATAGAAAGATATTTTTGTTATTCAAAATTTTAAATTAAAAATTAAAACTATGGGTATTTAATGTATGTTGAAAAATGGTGATTACGTGGTCCAATGGGATGGTGCGGTGCACTCTACATTAATTTTATTGCATCGCATGCAGTGCCAAAATATTTAAAAAAATATTTTCTACACCACAGACGGTGTAGCTCCACGGACACCACCCACGATGATTCACTCTCATATGGGGCCCGCATGAATCAGACATCATCTGCGGTGCAGAAAGTATTTTCTAAATATTTATCCAGGCAAGATAGATTTTGGGCCTCTGCCCATTATTGAGGCCCTACCCATTATTGAGGCCCCGTCAAATGTGAAATACACATGTAAAATGAAAAATAAGGTTTAATTCACATCCTTCCCCACCAGCTGGGACATGAAATATGATAGCATAGATATTCTTATGGAATTGTTTAACATGTGGCTGTCCTACTTTTTGTGTTTTTATATTGGATTTGAATTAACTATAGTTGGGCTAAATTGAAAGATCGGCTAATAAGTTTACCACTATATTCTATTTTGTGTTGGTAACTGTTGGTGCAGAAATCCGTCTTCGTCGGAGGTCGCCGGAGTCGAGGCCATTGAGGTCGCCGTCGGGGACCTGCAAAATGAAGTCCCGTCCGGAACCGGTGGGGGGTGGCTCTGGCAGGACCCTCCGATGGTCAAGTTAGTTTCCAGCCAACAGGAATGGAGTGCTCGAAATGAGTTTCGGAGCTTAGAGATGAGGAGGAGAGCTTAGAGAGTCGAGAGTTCAGAGAGCTTAGCCTTGGCGTATGGAGGGTCTTTTGTAGGCGGAGCTTAGTTGATCGCGACAGCCATACCGTCGCATGGAGTT
>QRFJ01000050.1:1883202-1986197 GCA_006176705.1 Cocos nucifera | reverse complement strand
ACGAATGGAGTTTCGGAAGCTTTAGAGAGAGGAGGAGAGCTTAGAGAGTCGAGAGTTCAGAAGAGCTTAGCCCCTTGGCGTATGGAGGGTCTTTTGTACGGCGGAGCTTAGTTGATCGCGAACAGCCATACCGTCGCATGGAGTTCGGTACGGAGAGGATGGCATCGTCAGGCGGTCGGTGATGGCATACAGTCGTGGGCCGCATGGAGTTCGGTACGGAGAGGATGGCGTCGTCAGGCGGTCGGTGATGGCCATACAGTCGTGGGCCCATGGAGTTCGGTACGGAGAGGAAGGTGTCGTTCGGTGGATCGTTGGAGCCATACTGGCAAGTCACGGGCCGCACGGAGTCCGGTACGGAGAGTAAGGTGTCATCCGGTCTTGCGACAGTTCGTCCAGAGGAGTTCGGACTTGTAGAAGAGTTCGGCTGAAGGAGTTCGGCCCGAAACCTAGACGCTGGGGAGTTCGGCCGCGGGGAGTCCGAAGGAGTTCGGCCGTGGGGGTCTGAAGGAGTTCGGCCGCCCAGGAAGTTCGGTCTCGACGCTGGGAGTCCGAAAGAAGCTTGGAAGCTGACCAATTCGGCCTGCTGGAAGAAGCTCGGCCGCTGGGCGTTCGACCGCTTGGCAGTTCGGCCGGCTGCAAGAGTTCGGCCTAGACCAGTGCGCTGAAAGCTCTTCTGCGCTACTGGTTGCATTATGCTGAGCGTCGGACCGGGCTTCGATAGGAGCGGGATTTATCCCAGCAGTAGCCCCCCCACTCCCGATTCAAAATTGAAGGAAGGGAGTACCAAAATGGGCGTACTGCCGAAGTCTTCTTCAGGCCCCGCGTTTGTCGCGGCTGAAGCTCGGGGAGGTTCTCTCATCAGCCAAGGTTTGACGTTGAAGTTGAAGCAGGCTTGGGGGAGGCTCCTCTCCAATTGATGTTTGGAGTTGGAATGGAACTCGTTCCTAGCTAAAGTGATGAAGCTGATGTTGCGACCGAATTCCAGTCCATATCCGGTCGGATTTCTGGCCGTTGGATCAGCACGCATCTCCAAAAGATCCTAAAAAGTAGAAGATCTATTAACCGAAAAAAAGAAGGTGCCGTAAAGGCGCCTTTAATTTTTTTGTCTTTTTTTCTTCATTTTCAGGCTCTCGTCTGAAAAAAAAAAAGAAAAAAATGAAGAAAAAAGATAAAAAAAACTTTTTATTTCAATTAACAGGCTCCTGAAGGGGCCTGAAGGCGCCTTCAGGCTCCCTTCAGAACTGAAAAAATAGTTTTTTTCAGTCTTTTTCTTCATTTTTTTTTAGGCAGGAGCCGGAAGGCACCTTTAGGTTCCCTCCTGAAAACAAAGACTAAAAAAAATAATTAAAGGTGCCTTCATGATGCTTTTTTTTTGGTTAATTGGCCGTCTGCTTTTTAGGATGTTTTGGAGATGCATGCTGATCCAATGGTCAGAGATCCGACCAAATATGGATTGAAATCCGGTTGAGCCGTCTGCTTTTTATGTTTTGGAGATGCGGAGCCCAGTGTACCTATATATATATATACATATGTATATGCATATGCATATACATGTTTATGCATATATGTATATACATGTACATATATATATATATATATACATGTACATATATATATATATATATATATACACATACATACATACATACATAGATACATACATATATACATACATACATATATACATATATACATACATATATACATACATATGATAAGGATTTTAATAATTCAATAGGTATAACAACTAAGACGGTGCCTATCAACCACAAGTACTACCACACAACCTAAAATCATATTTTGTAAGTTTGGACAAATTCCGAGTGGCTTTATCCAAATCATAGTCTGATTTTATTTGGACCAAACCTGATCAATATTAGAGCAAAATAGCACCCACTTTGGTTCTCTATTACAGTCCAGGAGGCCGCAAAATAAAATGATTTAACAACAAGTTTCATGTTAAACACCAAAAGACTGCCATCTCCGTGCATTTCCAAGCCAGAAGCCTGTCACCAAAGATCAAAGCACCTATCTTCTTCTTCAGTAAAATCTTGCACCATTCCAAGAATAAAAGAGGCTACCATCCTCAATTTAAGCCCTTCATAGATGCCGTGTTCTGCATCAACGCGGAGTGTCCTTCCACAAAGCTTCCAGATCGTAGAGACCAACCCCAAGCAAACTCATTGAAACCAAACCCAGATTTTTTTTTCCTCTTTTCTTTTCCTTCTTTTTCTTTTTGTGACTTGAGTCCATGAGATCATTTTGCCGGAGAAGAACCAAAAAAAGAAATAAAAATTATCAACAAATCCAGAGAGCTGGGAAGAAAGATACCCTGATGGACTGCATGAACTCGCGGCAGTGGGTGGTAAGGATGTCCGTTCGGGGTCCAGTAGAATTGGCGAGCTCGTCCATCACCGATCCCGCCAGCTCCACCACCCGAACTAGATTCTAGAAAACTTGCTTCAAACTATACGGCAAGCTCTCCTCCAACCCCTCTGATGCAACTCAGACTCTCGTCCCATCCAATACTAATCTACAACTTAATTCTTAGCTCTTCATTTAAGTTTATCATTGACATACAAGGACGGGATACCCTTTATTTCATATCAATTTTCAATTCTCAAATGCAAGAAAAATTATTCAAAGCTAAAGCTTAAATTTTATATGAATAGTTATTCCCCATGTTAAAAACTATTCTGTACTTATATCATGTAAGGCAAATGTCATGTCCTCTGAGTAAAATTGTTCGAGACTGAAATTTTGGAACTTACAAGTGGATTCTCAGATGCGGCACTATATAGTTTTATGCTGATTGTTCGGCACGCTACTGTCTTTAGGGCACTTTAGCTTTGAAACAAGAAGTTATGCTGCCACCATGTCACATCATATCCGGTTGTTCAGTGCAGTGCCATTTAGCATTTTTTAAATACCTTGTGTAATTCATTGTCTACGTAGCTTAAGTAAACCAAGTAATAAATTAACTAGAACCTTGACTTACCATTGACCCAAAGAAATAAAAGGCTCAACAAGTTGATTCAGGTGAAAGAGAGCAAGCAATTCTTTCAGGAATTATATAAGATTGTTAAAATATTCCAAATTGCTTCAAGTTTATGGACTCACAGTCTATGGGACACAAAATGAATAAACAATTAATGCAACAATTCTGCTAAAACTATGTCATGCTAATAGAATAAATGAACAATCATTGTTGTTTAATTGAAGAGGGGAGTCTGATGGTTGGGACGTGGGCAGCTGTACATGCAGGAGCAAGAGTCAAACCAGTTGTGTCTCATTCTAAGCAGAATATCTACAGACCAAAGCTATAAATATGGATTCCATAATATGTTTTTTTTTTTTTTTTTTTTTGATAAAAGGTGACCATTCATTACACCATGTATGGTAAGAATTGCAAATCAGTGAATCAAGCAGTAATGATTCTGTCTGCATTATTGACCCCAAACCTGTTTAATTTTTTCAAGAAAGCGAACATGATTAAGATAACTACTCTTTTAACCGATTATGATAACAAACATTAAGTTTTGAGACTAAGCAATTCGCAGTCTACATTGTACGAAGGCAGCATTGCCAGTATATAGGAATTTCAATTACTAACCTTCTGGAGGGAACCAAACTGAGCCACACCTAGTGATGGCAGAGAAATAATGGCGATAGTCTGCAAGATGGAGGGTTATTTCAGTGGCAAAATTATGCAGCTCAACATCAAAGATTGATTTGGCAACTGTACTGATAAGGAATTTTGATCTCATAATCTTTAGAGCTCATAATCTCCATTCAAATCTGACAGGTCAATATTAAGAAATAAGGCAGTAGGCATGCATGTGCCTGGGCAAGGACAAAAGAGTAAATAAATAACACAAACCTTAATTCCAGCATGAAACTGATGTTGCCACTCCGCATTACTCTGAAAAGGACAACTTTTGTCAGATAACCAAATACAGTATAATGTGCACAGACCATTATGAAACATTTAACAGGCTCCAATAATGTAGCATAGCAAGAAGGAATGATAGAGTATTATCGAAAAGGTACTAGAAAAGTTCATTTAGACAATCAGTTGTAACTAATACAGCAGTACAAGGATATGCATTACAAAATTAGCATTAAGTCTGAAAAAACTATATATTTATAGTCACACATATCATCTTTTCTGTTTTTGAAATTCTTTTTCTTAATATACTGGAAACTTCAAAATATATTAAGTCTACCAAGATATTTATGTTTATTTGATATATTAGAAATTTATTTAACTGTATGCATTCTCTCACTTGATTTTTTTTTTTTTCCAAAAGCTTCGTACACTTTCACAGGCTTTTTCTAACTTTTTACTTTCTGGATCAATTAAGTAGCCATTAACAGAGATATCTTAAAGGCCGGACAAAAACAAAGTGTAATAATCGTCTCAAAGGCCAATTGTATGTTTCTGGAGAAAAAGAAGACACATCTAACTGTACCTGATATATGTCTGGATTGTCAGCAGAGTTGGTCGTGCTCAAATCTATACCATAAATATCAGAATAGATCCACTGATGCTTCCCACTTATAACTGCCCCACCAATTATTCTGATAAAAAAAAAGATGACTTAGCCTTTCAAATAAAAAGCAGCCACTTCATTATTAATTTTTTTTTAAAAAAAAGATTAACTTGGACGCATTCCCAGAGCTAGATTCATAAAATAAAAAATCTCCATAAGTAGATAAAATATAAACAAGCATGATCAGAAAGAGGCACTCAGGCCAAAAATTCAATAAACTGCAACAACAGAAAGTTTGCCTATATATTAGGCTGCAAAATAAACTACGTTTGTCTCAGAAAGTTCAGTGCACACTGCAGCTAAACAATAAAATTATGTGCTCATCCTGCACATCAGTTCAATTTTTTACCAGTCAGAGTAAACGTGAATCCACAAATCCAATTTGAAAAGAGTAAGTAGAATTATCAAAGACACTCAAAACAATTTTAGGCCTGAGAAAAGCCTAACATATACAATAAACCAAATTATGCTGATCTTACCCTTCTCCAATTATGTGGACCTGATTAAGTATCTTGTCAAGCAGTCCTCGAACCAGCTCTTCATAGTAGCAATCCTCCACCATCAGCAACCTTGCACCGGGAAGTTCCAATATTAGTCAGAGTGATTATCTCAGTATTTCGATACTAATTAAATCCATCATGGCATTCTCTAGCCCACTGGATCAGAAAATTTCAAAGAGATCAGGAAAAAAAGAATTCCATTCTCAGCCATGACATTGAAGAACTAATGTTCGAATTTAGGATATTAATATACAAATCAGCACTCACAATAAGTCATTAGAGTAGCATCCTTAATCAATCCAGCAACCCATGTTTTAAAGTGGCAAAAACCGATGGAATTGATGGCGTTAGAGCATTATCGTATATTTCACTTTGCATTAAAATGACATTTTTATGGGAAAAATGGCTTTTTTTTCAGGAAAAAAAAAAGTGTACCAAAAGAAAAGGGAAGGAGGGAAACAAAGTTATCAAAGCTAAGATTTTTCGATTGTAGTAAAAGACAACAGTGATTCAACAAAAGTTCTATTCGGACCTCAACAAATTGTCCAAAAAAGGGCACCCGTTATTTGCTAGAACCCTTCGTATATCCATGAAATAAAGAATATCCTCCTATAACCATCAATCACAAAACGACCACACTCACTAATGTAAAAAATAAATTACTATATAGATAAATAAGAAAATACAAATTCTAGGATGTTAAAAAGGAGTAATTTTTACTTCCGAACTACTTACTACCAAATTTATGCCATGCTTTAAAATTGGAAAAAACAAAAAAACACGAACAAAAAGGAGCATAAAGACATCAAAACTCAACTAAAAAACAAATCCATGAAAGCCCACATCACCAAGGAAACACAAGAGTCCAAAAGATTTCCAAAACAAAACACACACACACACAAAAAAAAAAAAAATCTTTCCACGAAAACACCGCGCATAAAATCTACGAATAAAGACAAACAAACAAGCAGATCAAGGGCGACCGTTACCGGGGATCACGGCGATCCACGCACCAGAGCACCCCGTACGACCACCCGCCCCCGCTACACAGCCCGCCGAGCAGCCCTCTCAGCTGCAGCGCCAGCGCCATCACTCCCTCCCCGCACGAATATCGAGGCAGCGACAGAGAAGAGACCGGTGCAAACACTAGAGAGAAAGGAGGAGGACGAGGAGGAGAGAAATCCTAGCCCCTTGTCGAGGACTCTCCCCCACCTGCTCCCACGGTGGCGGTCTGTAGCTCCCGGCAGACCGGGTTCGGACACAATGGCGGCTTCCCGTTACGAGAGAACCGGGCCGAGGGAGGGAGAGATTGGTGGTTATGTATGGGAGGCGCGAAAAGGACTACGGCAAGGTGGAAAAATAGGAGATTTCTTCGCGCGGTCGGGGTCTCCAGCCGGAGAGCGGTTTCGCGGGGAGCGGCGAGGGGCGGCTTTTGGGGTGTCTATTTTTCGTTTAAATAGATTTCATAATAATTGAGAGAGAGACACAGGAGAATGGGATCTTTGGTTGTTAAGGTGGAGGGCAAGCGAGCGAATACCATTTTGCAGACCCGAGTCTACCCTGGTGCTACCGGTTGATGACCTGAAGTAGGCGGTGGCTCAGCATGTTCATTTTATTATATGCACATATAATTTTTTAATTTATAAAAATTATATAATTTGTAGATACTTAATCTGAGTAATCAAAAAATATATAATTTAATTTTATTTATTCTATCCAAAATTTTAATCATTTAATGTATAGAATAAAAATCTCTAAATTATATCATTTTAATATATAAATAATAAAAAAAATATATCTAAAGATCTTTATTATATTAATTATATAGATTTGATTGGATTTGACTAAAAATCCATCTAAGTATAGCAAAACCTAGCTCTACACACACATCACTTTCACATTAGTTTTATAAAGTATAGAAAAAGCAAATTAAGATGAGAAAAATGAGGTTATAGAAAAATCTTTAATTTCTATTATTCGACTATAACAAATAAAGAGATAAAATAGAAAACAAATTTTAATTTTATGTAGCTTAAAATAATAATGAATGAGTATAAGAAATAGTTTAAGATAATAAATATTTTTCTTGTGATCTTTTATATGATTTTTTTATAGTTGAACTGAACATTAAAAAATCTTTCTTTCATTTTCATTTTTTCTTTTCTTGGTATATTTTTTTTCTTTCATATTTGTGAGCAACTAAGCAAAACCAAGTGTGTTTAGTGAGAAAAATGATATAATTAAATTTGGTGAAAAGCAGCTACTAATTTCATAAGGATTTCATGTGAAGCAAAGCTATGGTACTTTGAGAGCCAATATCAAGCATAAATTATTGAAAAAAAGACAAGTATATAATCAAGCTATATAAGAACCGTGTTTAGTTTGTAGCAGCAATGTAACTCAAGTTTTTTTTTAAAAAAAAGCTCATTCTAGTTAAACATATAGCAGTAGCATTAGTTTACATTTTGAGTTTTTTAATGGAAAATAATATTTGAGAATGAAACTTTTTGGGATGTTGATGTTGCATTATCACTCATTATGGTAGCACTTTTTTATTCTTCTCTTTCAAATATTTAATCTAAAATCTCCATCAGCTATACCAACTTAGTTAGTGATTTGATGAGGTCAACTTGATATTAAAACAAAAATTCCTACGTAATTTTACTCTAGATTGAAATGGACATGCATTTAAAAAGAAATAAACCACCTCAAGGGCCTGTTAGTGTTTGACGCACGATGTTGAAATATTGAACACCTCTAAGAAAGCCTGGCATCGGTTGAGCTCTAGAACGGAGAATGGGATCTCTGTCTTGAGGAACTTTTTCTTAATTCTTTTGTCTTCTCTATACAAATTAATACATGACAATAAATGGGCCTTCATTTTGCTCCACAGCTGATACTTTAGATCGCCAATCAGTAAGACACCTAGTAAACTAAGGGCGTGGAGAGGTCTATATCTTTACAATAGTGCGGCATAATCTCAAAAGCATATAATAATAATAATAATAATAATAATAATAATAATAATAATAATAATAACTTTTAAGGTCGGACATTGGATGGGGTGAAGGGCAGCACACCTTGTGCAGTATCTTAGAGAAGATATGAAATTTTGTGAAAGATCCCATACAAAATCTCTAGTTTTATCTTTACCTAAAGTGGAATTTGGGCATATACCATGTATCTCCCCTAACATATGGCATGTTTTCCATTAAAACAGAAATTATTTCGAAAGATTTGGAATCAAGGGTGGTAATAATGGTATTTGAATATGATGATCCACTAATAAATACGGTTTATATTACTGTGGTTATGGAAGATGACTGGTTGAAGCCTTCCACCGTTTCCAGAGAGACCAAAATCACATGATTAAAACCTGGCCTGCATGCCTATATATTGTTTTATGCCGGTCAAGGACTCCGAGACTGATATGTAAAGTATGCACACAACTATATAGTATATTAAAGTTCTAAACTTCTAATTTTAAACATGATAATTTAACTATAAGAAAAAAACATGACAATATGGTTTTCATCCTAAGTGTTGTTGTAGAATCTGGTTGACGCTAAGACGAGCTGGAGTGGAGGAGAATAAGATTGCCGTCGGTGATCTGCAAAACAAAGTCCCATCCGAAATCAGTGGTGATAATTTCGGCAGGATACTCCGACGATCAAGTCAACTCTTCTGGCCAATAGAAATGGAGTGCTTAAAAAAAAGTTCGGCAGAGTTTCAAAAAGGAGAAAAGAGCTTAGAAAAAATATATCTGGAGAGTCCCTTTTTATAGATGGAGTCTGTAGTCGATTGGTGGTGACAGTCATATCGTCCGATAGTAGGTCGCATGGGATTTGCTACGGAGAAAGATATTGTCGGACTGATAGTGGCAGCCATACCGTCTAATCGTGGACCGCGTAGGATTTGCTATAGAGAGAGAGGTATCGTCAGACCGATAGTGGTAGCCATACCGTCTGATCGTGGACCGCATGAAATTTATTACAGAGAGAGAAGTGTTGCTAGATCGATAATGGCAGTCATGCCGTCTGGTGAAAGCATGCGTTCGGAGTTCGACTGAGCTGGAGGAGTCCGACTGCAAGAGTAATCCGGAAGGAGGTCGGCTCTTGAAGGAATCCAATTGAAAAAAAAGTTCGAAAGGAGTTCGGCTCCTAAAGGAGTCCGACTAGAGGAGATATCCGGAATAAGTCTAACTCCTGGAGGAGTCCGGAAGGAGTTCGGTTCTTAGAGGAGTTCGACTATAGAGCAATTTGGAAGGAGTTCGGCTTCTGAAGGAATCCGACTGAAGGAGAATTCTGGAAGAAGTTCGGCTCTTGGAGGAATTCGATTGAAGGAGAAGTCCGAAAGAAGTCCGACTTCCATGAAAATCCGACTATAGGAAGAATTCAGAAGGAGTTTGGCTCATGTAGAAATCCGACTGAAGGAGAGATCTGAAAGTAGTTCGACTCCTGGAGGAGTCCGAAAGGAGTTCAGCTCCTGGAGGAACTTGACTGAAGGAGAGATCTGGAAGAAGTTCGACTCTTATAGAAATTCGATTAAAGGAGGAGTCTGAAAGAAGTTCGGCTCCTGAAGGAGTCTGACTGCAGGAGCAATCCGAAAGGAGTTCGGCTTCTGGAGGAATCCGACTGAATGAGAATTCTGAAAGAAGTTCGACTCCTGGAGGAATCCAACTGAAGAAAAAGTCCGAAAGAAGTTTGGCTCTTATAGAAATCTGACTGAAGAAGAGATTCAGAAGGAGTTCAACTCCTGTAGAAATCCAACTGAAGAAGAATTCTGGAAGGAGTTCAGCTCCTGGAGGAATCCAACTAAATGAGAGATTCAGAAGGAGTTTGGCTCCTATAGAAATTCGACTGAAGGAGAATTCTGGAAGGAGTTTGACTTCTGAAGGAATTCGACTGAAGGAGAAGTCCGAAAAGAGTTTGGCTCATATAGAAATCCGACTGAAGGAGAATTCTGGAAGGAGTTTGGCTCCTGGAGGAATGCGACTGAAGAAGAGATCCGGAAAGAGTTTGGCTCCTGTAGAAATTTGACTGAAGAAGAATTCTGGAAGGAGTTCGACTCCTGAAGGAATCCGATCGAAGGAGAATTCTGAAAGAAGTTCGGCTTCTAGAGGAATCTGACTGAAGAAGAAGTCCGAAAGAAGTTCGGCTCTTGTAGAAATTCGATTGAAGAAGAGATCTAGAAAGAGTTCGGCTCCTAGAGAAATCCGACTGCAGGAGGAATCTAGAAAGAGTTCGGCTCCTGAAGGAGTCCGACTGTAAGTGCAATCCGAAAGGAGTTCGGCTCCTGGAGGAATCCGACTGAAGGAGAAGTCCAGAAGGAATCCGACTCCCCTAGAAATCCGACTGTAGGAGGAATTCGAAAGAAGTTCGGTTGGGGTTCGGCTACTGAGGAGTTCGACCGTTGGAGAGTTCGATCAACTGAAGGAGCTCGGCCGTTGGAGGAAGAATTTTCGATAGAAGCTCTTTCGTGATTGTCAGTTGCATTAGGCCAAGCATTAGACTGGACTTCGATGGGAGCGAAATTTATTTCCAACAATAATTCCCCCACTTTCGAGTTCAAAATTTGAAGGAAAGAAGTACAAAAGAGGCGACTACCAAAGTCCTTTTTCGGGCTCTGCATCCATTAGAGTTGAAGCTCGGGAGAGATCTTATCTCCAACCGGGGTTGACATTGAAGTTGAGGCTCGGGAGAGATCTTGCCTCCAACCGAGGTTCAAGGAGATCTTGTCTTTTATTGACATTGTGGTTGAAGCTTGTAGAAGATCTTGTCTCCGGCCGACATTGCGGTTGAAGCCCGTGAGAGATCTTGTCTCCTGTTTGACGTAGACTTTGAAGCTCGGAAGAGATCTTATCTTCAACCAAGGTTGAAGGAGATCTTATCTCCTATTATCATAGACTTTAAAGCTCGGAGGAGATCTTATCTCCAACCGAGGTTGAAGAAGATCTTATCTTTTGTTGACGTAGATGCTCGGAGAAGATCTTATCTCCAACCGAGGTTGAAGGAGATCTCATCTCCTGTTGACGTAGACTTTAAAAGCTCAGGAGAGATCTTATCTTCAGCCAAGATTGAAAGAGATCTTATCTCCTATTGATGTAGACTTTGAAGCTCGGGGGAGATCTTATCTCCAGTCGAGGTTGAAGGAGATCTTATCTCCTATTGACGTAGACTTTGAAGCTCGAAGGAGATCTTATCTCCAACCGAGGTTCAAGAAGATCTTATCTTCTATTGACGTAAACTTTGAAGCTCGAGAGAGATCTTATGTTCAGCCAAGATTGAAGAAGATCTTATCTTCTGTTAACGTAGATGCTCAGAGAAGATCTTATCTTCAATCGAGGTTGAAGGAGATCTTATCTCCTGTTGATATAGATTTTGAAGCTTAGAAAAGATCTTATCTCCAGCCAAGGTTAAAGGAGATCTTATCTCCTATTGACGTAGACTTTGAAGCTCGGAAAAGATCTTATCTTCAGTCGAGGTTGAAGGAGATCTTATCTCCTATTGACATAGACTTTGGAAGCTCAGGGAAGATCTTATCTCCAACCGAGGTTGAAGAAGAATCTTATCTTCTGTTGACGTAGACACTCGAAGGAGATCTTATCTCCAGCTAAGGTTGAAGGAGATCTTATCTCCTGTTGATGTAGACTTTGAAGCTCAGGAGAGATCTTATCTCCAATCAAGATTGAAGGAGATCTTATCTCCTGTTGACGTAGACTTTGAAGCTCAGGGAGATCTTATCTCCAATCGAAATTGAAGAAGATCTTATCTCATGTTGACGTAGGCCTTGGAGCTCAGGGAAGATCTTATCTCCAACCGAGATTGAAGGAGATCTTATCTCATGTTGTCGTAGACTTTGAAGCTTGACGGAGATCTTATCTCCAGCCGAGGTTGAAGAAGATCTTATCTCCTATTGATGTAGACTTTGAAGCTCGGAGAAGATCTTATCTCCAGCCGAGGTTGAAGAAGATCTTATCTCCTGTTGATGTAGACTTTGAAGCTCATGAGAGATCTTATCTCCAACCGAGGTCCAAGAAGATCTTATCTCCTATTGATATAGACTTTGAAGCTTGAGGAAGATCTTATCTCCAGCCGAGATTGAAGAAGATCTTATCTCCTATTGACGTAGATGCTCGAAAAAGATTTTATCTCCAACTGAGGTTGAAGGAGATCTTATCTTCTATTGACGTAGACTTTAAAGCTCAGGAGAAATCTTATCTCCAACCGAAGTTGAAGGAGATCTTATCTCTTGTTAACGTAAACTTTGAAGCTCGATGAGATCTTATCTCTAGCCGAGGTCCAAGAAGATCTTGTCTCCTATTGATGTAGACTTTGAAGCTTGAGGAAGATCTTATCTCCAATCGAGATTAAAGGAGAACTTATCTTCTATTATCGTAGACTTTGAAGCTCGGGAGAGATCTTATCTCTAGTCAAGGTTGAAGGAGATCTTATCTCCTATTGACGTAGATGCTCGAAGGAGATCTTATCTCTAACCGAGGTCGAAGAAGATCTTATCTCCTGTTGACGTAGACTTTGAAGCTTGGAGGAGATCTTATCTCCAATCGAGATCAAAAGAGATCTTGTCTCCTCTTGACATAGATTTTAAAGCTCGGAGGAGATCTTATCTCCAGTCGAGGTCCAAGGAGATCTTATATTCTATTGATGTAGACTTTGAAGCTCGAGAGAGATCTTATCTTCAATCGAGGTTGAAAGAGATCTTATCTTCTGTTGACGTAGACTTTGAAACTCGGAGGAGATCTTATCTCTAACTGAGGTTGAAGGAGATCTTATCTCCTATTATCATAGACTTTGAAGCTCGGAGGAGATCTTATCTCCAACCGAGGTTGAAGGACTTCGACTTGCTCATGTCAGGATGAGGTTCTTCTTTTGTTCCTAACATGGCCACTATTGATTGCTTCTTTTCTATCATCACATAGTTTTTGCACCAAGAATCAATAATATTAAAATGGAGGAGTTTTATTGAAGAAAAGTTACTGATAGTACATCCTTAGATTTTCTGAGTTTCAAGATCGTGGGAGCATTGTTCCTCCGAGCTCCTTCAGGCGATAAGTTTTGGATCGGACGATCTCCTTTACTTCATATGGGTCTTTCCAATTTGGGGCAAGCTTTTTCTAACTCTAAGATTGAGAGATGGCGGCTCGCCGAAGTACTAAGTCCTCTAAAAATAAGGTTGATGATGCCAAAAGACGATCGATCTTCTTATTGTTCCTTCCTTATTGATGGTTCTGACTACGGCAGCGCCCTTAGCCGATCTTCTCTTGCTTCAGGCTAGTGTCTGAGGAATCGATCCAGTCGGCCTCTCCTGATGAGCTCCTCGATTTTGTCTCGGAGCTGAATGCATTCTTCAGTATCTTGGCCATGGTCACAATGGTAGAGGCAGTACTTACTTCGATCGCGCTTGTTTGGAAGAGATCATAATTCTTCTGATCTTAGTAGCTGATTCTTAATTTTCATCAAAACTTGAGTTTTAGGAGCATTAAGGGGGACGTAGTTACGGATCCTTCCGGGGGAAGGACTTCTTCGCACCCTTCTGTCGGAGCTTCTTTGATGACAAGCTCGAGGAGGAGTTCGGGCTCGCTTGTGCTTAAAGAAAGTTCATAAGTGTGATCGAACTTCATTCGGTCCTATATCAGCCGCATGTTTACTAGACTCGTCCGTCTGCCGCTCTCCTATAGCTTCTTCATTCTTCAACTTGAAGGCTTCTTCCACACGGACATATCTCTCGACTCAGGCTAGCAGATCGACAAAATTTCTGGGATACTTCTCTAGGAAGAACAGTAAATCACTCTTCTGAAGGCCGTCCTTGAGTGCGGCCATCGCAGCTGACTGGTCCAAGTTTCGAACCTCCAATGCAGCAGCATTAAATCGGATGATATAAGTTTAGATGGATTCTTCCTCCTGCTTGATGTTCATTAGAGAATTCGAACCTCGGCGTGGATGTCGGTTGCTAATGAAGTGAGCTGCAAACTGATGGCTCATCTAATCAAAGAAGAAGATCGTATCCGACTTCAACGTCGAGTATCAGTTTCTTACTGCTCTCTTTAAGGTAGATGGAAAAGCTCGACATAATATGCCGTTTGATGTGCCATGGAGCAGCATCGTGATCTGGAAGGCTTTCAAGTGATTGACCAGATCAAAGGTTCCATCGTAGCTTTCAAATTGGAGAAGCTTGAAGTTCGACGGAATAGACTCTTGCATAATTCAGAAAGAAAAAGGAAGATCGGTGCAGACGTCGTCATAGAAAGTCGGGGTGACGTGGCAGAGTTCTTCAATCCGTCAGTCCATCTTTCATAGTTTGTGATTGAGGACGTCATCTCGATCGTTGATCTTGGATGGCTTCTAGCTGTAGATGAGGAAGGTCTCTTCTGGAGGAGAATTATGATCCGAACATGGATCCTTTACTCTCCGTTTCTTCTTCCTAAGAGCGACGGGTATGCTAGGCCAAATACTCTTTCTTAGGATCGATTTCTGACATCCTGATGATGGGTTTTCTGACGAAATCATCATTGGAGGCTGCCGTATGGCCTGCACCATTTTGGTGAGATTCTGTATCCGCTGCATTAGTAGGTTAAACTGCTCCAAATCTATCATGATCATCGATGGAGGTGGTGGTTGAAGCACCAATGATGGAGCACAAATAGATAGATCTGGCTCAGACCTGATGATAGAAGCGGTAGATCTCTGGATAGTCGCCTTCTTTGGAGGTATTTCTTGGGATCGAGGAAGAAGGTGGAGATGAACCTTGAAGAAGGAGGTCGATAAGTCGATTGAGCACTCCTTTAAGAATAAGAGTACTTAAAAAATAAAGGGCCCTTCCTCTAACGCCAATTCTATTATTGTAGAATCTGGTTGACGTCGGAACGAGCTAGAGTGGAGAAGGACGAGGTCACCGTCGATGACCTGCAAAATAAAGTTTCGTGCAAAGTCAGTGGTGGTGGTTCCGACAGGACCCTCCGACGATCAAGTCAGCTCTTCTGACCAACAGAAATGAAGTGCTTAGGAAAGAGTTCGGCAAAATTTTGAAAAGGAGAAGAGAGCTTAGGAAAAACGTATCTGGATAGTCCCTTTTTATAGATGGAGCCTGTAGTAGATTGATGGTAACAGCTATATCGTTCGATAGTAGGCCGCGTGGACTTTACTATGGAGAAAGAGGTATCGTCAGACTGATAGTGGAGGCCATACCATCTGGTCATGGGCCGCATGAAATTTGCTATGAAGAAAGAGATGTCGCTAGACTGATAGTGGCAGCCATACCATCTCATCATGGGCCGCATGAGATTTGTTACGGAGAGAGAGGTATTGTCAGATCGATAATGACAACCATGCCATCTGATGGAAGCATGCATTCGGAGTCCGACTATAAGAATAATTCAGAAGGAGGTCGGCTTCTGAAGGAATCCAACTGAAGAAGAAATTTGAAAGGAGTTCGACTTCTGGAGGAGTCCGACTGGAGGAGATATCTGGAAGGAGTTCAACTTCTGAAGGAGTCCGACTGTAGGAGCAATCTAGAAGGAGTTCGGCTCCTGAAAGAATCCAACTGAAGAAAAATTTTGGAAGGAATCTGGCTTCCATGAAAATTCGACTGCAGAAAAAATTTGACTCCTATAGAAATTCGACTGAAGAAAAGATCTGAAAGGAGTTCGGCTTCTGAAAGAGTCCGAAAGGAGTTCAGCTCCTGGAGAAACTTGACTGAAAAAGAGATCTGAAAGAAGTTGGACTCCTATAGAAATCCGACTGAATGAGGAGTCCGGAAAGAATTCTGCTCCTGGAGGAGTCCGACTGTAGGAGCAATCTGGAAGAAGTTCGACTCCTTGAGAAATTCGACTGAAGGAGAATTTTGGAAGAAGTTTGGCTTCTGAATAAATCCGACTAAAGAAGAAGTTCGGAAGGAGTTCGGCTCCTATAAAAATTCAATTGAAGAAGAGATCTGGAAGGAGTTCGGCTTCTGAAGGAATCCGACTAAATGAGAGATTTGGAAGAAGTTTGGCTCATGTAGAAATCTGACTGAAGGAGAATTTTGGAAGAAATTCGGCTCCTGAAGGAATCCGATTGAAGAAGAAGTCCAGAAGGAGTTCAGTTTCTGTAGAAATCCGACTGAAAAAGAATTCTAGAAGGAGTTTGGCTCCTAGAGAAATCCGACTGAAGGAGAGATCTGGAAGAAGTTCGGCTCCTATAGAAATTCGACTGAAGGAGAATTCTAGAAGGAGTTCTGCTCCTGGAGGAATCCGACTGATGGAGAATTCTGGAAGGAGTTTAGCTTCTGAAGAAATCTGACTGAAGGAGAAGTCCGGAAGAAGTTTGGCTCTTGTAGAAATTCGATTGAAGGAGAGATCTGAAAGGAGTTCGGCTTCTGGAGGAATTCGACTGTAGAAGAAATTTGTAAGGAGTTCGGCTCCTGGAGGAGTCCGACTGCAGGAGCAATTCGGAAAGAGTTTGACTCCTAGAGGATTCCGACTGAAGGAGAAGTCTGGAAGGAGTTCGATTTTTGTAGAAATCCGATTGTAGGAGGAATCCGAAAGGAGTTCGGCTGAGATTCGGCCGCTGAGGAGTTCAGTCGACTGAAGAAGTTCGACTGCTAGAAGGAGAATTTTCGATCGAAGCTCTTTCATGATTATCAGTTGTATTAGGTCAAGCATCAAATTGAACTTCGACGGGAGCGAAGTTTATCCCCAATACTAAGCAATGCCTCTATCTCTTTTTCTGATCAAAGAAATGTAAATGCTGTTGTATTAACTATGAATCCACTCCAAGTTATCACATATGTTACTAAAGAATTCAATGCCTATGAGATATAACTATATGTTCTTCTGCATGCATATGGAGTTTGTCATTGATGGCGGGCCAGCAACATAAAAAATTTATGTTTTATTATAGAATTTTATTTTATAAGTTAAATAATGTTCTTCGCCAAGTACACATGGTCTTCTAGTTGAGGCTTTACAATTTGATATATTCTAATAACATGGCCACGCTAACATCTCAGAATCTTCCCTATATATATATATATATATATATATATCAAAATCTAATATTATATTATAGAAGATACATACTTTTAGATAAATATGTAGCTTGGAGGACCGAACTTCTCTAGTTTAAGTCTGATAGCATCATGTTTTATTTCCAAATAGAACTAACCTCACACTGAAAAGGTACTGGTGTTAACAAGCTGAAAGCCGAATCGATATGAACATGATATGACTCTCAGTGCCAGCTTTGACAGCGCTCTTGGCTTTTTATAAAAATTTAACTCGCAGTAAACCTTTGGTTTTTGTAGAATTTGGAAACAGACTGACTGCCAACACAGAGAGGTGGATGGAGAGCCATACTTCGTCCTGTTGTCTTTTGTGAGAAGGGTGTCTGCATCCTAGTGAGATAATGTTGATCAGCCTTGACCCATATGCATGATAGGTGCTTTGGTTTCGCATTGATATGATCCGCACCCAAGAATGGGATCTTTTGGAATTCGGTTCTTCTGCAGTCCAAGTTATTGTGATCGTCTGCAGCCAAAGCTTACCCAGAAGGACTCCTACCAGCTTACTCTAAAGTACCCTAATGTGAACCCAAAGCCTCTCAGTTTTAGGTGCAGCCCTTCAGACATCCTACCCGTTCAAATTCTCCCTTCGCATGAATTCGCATTCTACATTGCATGTGGTTTAAATGAATGATCCTATATAGTCTTTCTAGATCTAGGAACAGCTTAAAATAATAATTGTTTAGGTGTCAATTGTTAGTTTTTCTTTTTTTTGGTGTAAGGTGCAGCTAGTGAAGCTAGTATTACCTCTTTTTCTCTGCTCAATATATGTATGAACTGCTTGGCAAAAATGTATGTGTGAATGGTCTTCGTTGTGGGGGATTCATCGGCCACCACCCTAAACTTTAGGGAACATTGGTCACTCTCTCTGGCCACAAACCTAAATTTTAGGAGCTAGCAGCGTCTCTCTCTCTCTCTCTCTCTTCACATACACACACGATCGTCCTAAGCCCAGGGTATCCAAGGTCCACAAGCATAAAGCTTGGGGATCATTCATCATATCCCATAATGGATGTCTAGGACAATTGTACACACCACTTCCCTTGAAAAACACAAGGGATATGACCCCTCCAAATAAAAACAGCCACACATACAGCATAAGAATCTTGACCAAAACCAATTAACATTGCTCTCACTTTCCGAGACTCAAAAAAAAAAATATATATATATATATATATATATATATATATATATATATATATATATATATATATTATCATAAAAAAAAAAAAAAAAAAAAAAAATCGTTCAAACCCACAAGGGTCCATGACCCAATGTTGGCAGCCCCGAGCTTACTTGGCAGCCCTACAAGCCTACCCCCAAGCTCCACAAGCACAAAGGCTACTGGCCTTTCCTTTATTTAAGACCACCAGGGACCACTCCGAGTGATTATTATGTTCTTGCTAATCCAATCATATATGCTCACATATGATTGAGAGCCTACCAAAGGATATCTCTAGGGCTTCCTCCTTTGTTCGTATGCCTGCCCCTTGTAATTATTTCATGGATGTGGCCTTGGGAAACCCTTAACCTCTCCACCATCATCTTGTAGGTTGGTAAAGCTGTGAACGAGAGAGAGAGAGAGAGAGAGAGAGAGAGAGAGAGAGAGAGAGAGGAGGGGGCACCCCGGGTCCACCACTAGATGCAACAAGCACAAAGGTGTTCTCATTATTCTTGGCATCAAGGCCTATCATTTTGTCTCCTCAAGCTTTAGATGTGTTCCCCTCCATCATGGCCGTTCACAGCAAGGTCAGTGGCATCAAAAAGTGTTTCTTTTCCTCGAGTTTTCATTGCATTTCTTTGCGGAAAGAGAGCTGGCAAAAAGAAGGGCAGAGAGTTACTTACCAGCTGTGGATTGATCTGGAACAAAAAGACAACCATGTAAGTCCAATAGAAGTCGAAATGATGTAGAGACCATCTCCTTCGTACATGGAAAAGTTTGCAGCTTTATGAGTATATTATATTACAGATTAAAAAACAATAGTTTGTACTTGCAAAAGTATCTCCAGAAAAGGTTACAAATATTTAAAATTAGTTGCATTCTCTCAAGGATTGGGCTCTGAAACTTGTGATATGTTCTTAGAGAGTCTCATTGTATTCTTTTATGCAGGAAAGTGTACATTTTATATGGACCAACCAAAATATTTTCATGCCCAGTTCCACGACTAAGCTGTTTGCATCACTCTGATAGGTTAGTTTAACTTAATTTTCAATTTTGTTATCAATGTGGTACATATGAAGGTATGACTTTGAACTGTATAACAAGGAGTTTGAGCTCCTTTTCTTCCCCAAACAATCATGTTTCAGTGCATCATAATTATGGTCTTTGTACGCGGAGGTAATTGACCCGCCAAGCTCATAATAGCTACCATAAAGTGAAAATTTTAGAAAACTTGTCTCCTTTACACTCCGGATCATAAAGATCTACTTATGGTCGATAGATTTGCGTGCCCCACAAGTTAATTTCATGTTATAAGTAGCAGACTAGCTACTTTCTCAACTACAGATGATTAACTTAATTAAAGATACAATTTATGAGCAATATTCTAATAGATAATGGAAGCCTGGGATGTGCTAAACTGCATGCAGGTGCCTCCACCAAATTTATGCTACTTACTCAAGATTATCATGGATTCGCTTGATTGAAACGTTACTTTTGGCCAGGTTACAGCTGTTTCTCTATTATATATCCATTGTATTCTTAATGATATCTTGGCGACAGCTTGCAACAACAATGTTTCCGCCTGTCTAATATGGAGTGTATGCACGATATCTCAACTTCAACAAATTAAGAAGATTAATTATTTTTTCAATCAGCAGTGCTTTGCTTTTCATTATACCTTATAGAAGGATTTGAATTGTGTGCACGTAGTACTGAAGTGGTAATAGCACTCAATCATCTATGCTGCATTCATGCATGCGCATGTAACAGAGTTGTTTCTTTTCACCTCTATGGCTCATCCATGTATATATACCATGTATAATGTAAGCAGTAGCCATTACAGGCCCATATTAGCTCATGTACGCTAACAAAAAATGTTTCTTTTTCAACTAAACTTGATATGATATAATGGATGTTTAGCCTTGATAAAAGACAAAAGTTCCTAGCTCATAAGAGACGAGCTAATCTCACACAAGATGAGGATGGTGGCCTTGCACTCAGCCCCGACCACACATGATTCCTCTCAACCATTTGTTCCAACTGAAGGTCAAACTCAATTGTATGATTCTGTTTGTATGCAAATAAAGGGACTTGTCGTGTACCCATTTGTTCACCAAGTAATCAACCACAATGAGAACCCGGTCTCCCTATTTATGCTGGAACAATAAAATCTACTAGCTAACAGAGACGATACGTGCATTGGAATCTTTACCTATATCTACGAAACTTGTTCCCAAACGGTTCTCTCTCCTTTTCACCTATAGAGACTGGTTTCACTTTTGTTAGTATGGTTTCAGTCTCACAACTGGGGAAGGCTGGAGAGGTCGTTATCCTTGACGTGGGGTGGCAGTGCATGTCTCAGTACTGCCGTAGAGATTACGAAATGCCCTACTAAGAAAAGCACCACCAGTCCTTCAAAGATGTCAGGTTCTCTAGGTTTAGATCTAAGATTGGCAATGGACGACTGTAACATGGACACAAGCGTTTGGATGGAAAGCATGGACGCAGAGAGGCAAGTCTGGGGGTCCATTGGGTGCGAGTTGCCTGGCCGCCACGCTCGGTTGGTGCATGGGATCCATAGGCGGATGGTGATGATTTGCGTGGCGGACGGGACCGCACCAAAGTGAGGGACACACCGTGTGGGAAATACCAAGATCTGCCGGTCCATTAGGGATTTGCTAGGACCACGTGAACTCGTAGTTTTGTGGCTTGGATGGCAATGTTAGGAGTCTTGTCCCGCATGGGTTCGAGATTGGGACCAAAGTGAGGGACAACCCAATTATTCGGTGGATTTGAATCGAATTTGGATGCAAGGAGCTAGCTAGACTTTTTCGTCGAAAATATTATTTTGTCTAGGTGTTTTGCGATCGGATCCATCGGAGAAGGTCCGTCTTTGCTGCATCCACGGCTATCTTCGTTTGATTTAGATATGCCAATGATACGTCTCGAGTCATTGTACTACTTATGTACGGTTGGTAAAGCCATCGAATTGTGATACTTGATGGCAGTCGATACCTTCCGTTAATGGTTAATTATAAGCCAGGCCTAACTCTTGATATGACAAATGATGCATTTTGAATAAACTTCTACTTGAATGAAACTTAATTTCGCATTCGACAACTTGCCCAACACGGACGGAGAATGTATCACCGGGAAAAATGGCACATAGAATATTAGAATCATCAAGTAGGGAGAGAAGAGAGAGAGAGAGAGAAACTATGAAAGTGACGCAAATTTCTCATGCACACAAATATCACATGCATGCAAACTCAGCTTCCTTCAACTAAATTTAGCTAACTTGTTCATTCCATGATTTTTATGAAGCAGCTGCCTACAAGCATTGCACCGTAAAATTCCAATGATCTTGTCGGCTTATTTCTCGGAAGTTACAAATCTTGAGGCCTCTCACTTTAGACGGGGATTTAGTTTGCTCTTATCTGGAAGGCTGCAATACCCTTCAAAGTGTAAAGTATTTCTTTGGCTTATGGTCAAGAATAATTAAGATTCACGTGGATATAAATCTAGGTGGAGTATCTACTCAGGTTGTCCTCGGTGCGGTGCATGAGTCGTGGTTCGCCCAACTGATCACTGCATTTTGTTTGGAAATTTGGAGAGAAAGGAATCATAGGATCTTCTTGAACAATGCTTCCTCGGTCTTTGTAGGTCTCCAAAAATTCTTTCTGAGGAATTTTTGTTCTATAATTGCTGGCCGCAACTCCCTTTGGAACGCTCTTTAAAGAGAAAGGTACCTCCTTCAGCAACCATCGAAGTTGGAAACAGCGGATGAATTAAGACTTCTTCACGAGACTTTGTTGTTGAAGCGTGGATACTTTTTCCCTACCTGTTCTTCTCCCTTTAATTTCTCTCTATTTTGTTGCTGCCTCTCCATTATTTTCTCTGATTTGTTTCTGCTTTCTCTACTATTTCTTTTCTCTTCCACTCTATTTTGTTTTCCTCCGTCGTTGTATTCTTGGTTTTCCTCTCTGTATTTATTTTGGACTATTAAAAAGGCCGGACAGAAAGGGAACATGTTCTACTTGATATGACTCGGATTCACCATCTCTAAAATTTTATCTGATAGCTTAGTCTACCAATCAAATGACAACACATGTCTGGTAAAATCAACAGCCAAATAAATCTCCAAACAATCAGCATGACCTAATATAACTCAATGCAATCCGAACGTGTTATTAGATAAGAAAAACAATCGATTAGAATTCATCTTAAAAAAATATCTTAATCACTTCAACCGGTAGATAAGAAAAGAATCGAACAGCTCATCCACGAATCACATAATTCTAGCCATGCAGATTAACCTTCTCATCTATAAATACCTTAAAATCTGAATACTATATTCTCATACTTTTATCTTTTTTTAATCTCATCTATTTTCTATCAAAACTTTATTCGACCTGGTTAGTATCGAAAAGTTTCTGATTGGAAATGTTCCGGCAATCTTCTAATTATTTTTTTTAATTATACATTAGCTCCAACACTATATGATGCTTCTCCAGCTCAACCGAGCGAAGCGGTCTCGCTCGTCGACTCATCTATTTTTGAGATGGGATTTGGAGCAATAACATTGCTTATTAGGATCGAGGCCCTGGATGCATAAAGAAATAACAGTTCATGCTCGTTTGGGTTGAGCAGGATTTTTATTGCCCACTTTGGGGAACTCCCCTAGATTTGAAACTCAAAATCCAACTCGATTTCCAAAGTCCAGAAATTTAACTGTGCTGGCGAAATGATCCCCGCCTTCATGATGGACCGAACCTAGTTGTTGACCGTTGACTGCTGAGTGCTTGCTTTCCAATCCACCACCGATACCAGGTCTATCACGTAGATACTCTTCCTCACTTCCAAAGCAGGATTTTGTGTTCTTTAAAAATGCCATCTGATAATATTTGGACTGCGATCTCCCGCATTGCAAAGTTGGCTGTGCGAAGCAACATATATGACATGGTGAATGTAGTATATATCACAAAAAGCAATTCAAGCTATACGACTTAGGAAAATTTCTCAAGATACCTTGTCGTGTTTCTTTGCGTAAATTGACCAAAATACTCTGGTCAGATGGTGGTGGTTGCTATCAGACCTGCCTTAATTTTGAGGAAATTTCCAAGCCATGTATGGCACACCCTAGCCAGCCTAAACAGAAAATCTTTGGCAAAGCCTGAAAATTTGGCTGCTTAAGCTTTTACACTTGCAATATTTTATAAATATTGAATTTGGCAAAGACTTTCTCTGATATTTTTTTTTAAAAAAAAAGAAAGAAAAGAAAAAAAATCCATATCAATTGCCGATGCCACATATCAAGTAGTTAATTTACACAAACAAACTAAAGTTAATTCCACCATGCTAGGCCCAAATTGAAACCTGACTTGATTTCCATCTACTCCATTATATTTTATTTTTCCTCGTCGTAGGAAAACTCAGATATATATTTTGAGTTGAAAATGACTTTACTATAAGAAAACTATGTTTTTTTGTAATAATACACCAATTCATACTTTATTTTGCTACAAGTCCATATTAAGATTTAGACTTAATTACAAAAATCCTCCTAAGATATATGTTTATTTTATTTATATCCAATTAATTAATAATATTAGTAAAATTATTTATCTTATATAAAAAATCAAAATTATTCTTGAGCGAAGAAGAGGATACATGTATTTTCTTATATTACATCATTTAAGATTATGTTGATCAATTTTAAAATATTTTTAACATTTAGATCATATTTAAGACTAATGATTTGATTGATATTCTGTTAAGTTATGAGCTAAAGTATTAAATAAAGATAAAATTTAGAAGAATAAATATATATTTTTTAAATTATTGAATGCAAGTATAATTTATTTTTAATTTTAAATTTTTTTGAATTTATTTTAAGATTTACAAAATCTAAACCATATTATGACATGACAAATAAGAACTTACGGAAATTCCATCTGGATTATGTTTACTTAATCCGGCCTACCTTCATTAAGGGGAGACAATGATTCGTTAAACGGCATTAATTACCCAATCACGTGTGACCCACCACCTGAAAAGCCACAAAAGCCAATCATGCCCCCACTAGAAGACCATTAAACAAGCCGATACAAACACTCCCTCCATCGGTAAATCCACTCCCGGCAACCAAATTTTTAGACATCATCTTACCTTAGAGACCGTTACCTAAAGGAGGGTATACCAACCAGTTTCCGTTCCGATCCGAGGGTAAATACTGCTACCGAGGAGAGAAATGCCATATTAATTAATAATTATTAAACTACGTCGAAGCGGCCAGAAAATGTCGGCCCGCGGAAATCGGCCCAGCCAGAAAAAACTACCGCCGCATCGAACCGAGAGATGGGCCCGGCCGCGTGTACTGTCGGGCGAGGCGCATCGCGATCCAGTGCCGGTCCCCCCACCCCGCCGCGGCCTCTTCGGGCAGAGCGCGACCGGCCGGCGACTGAACCGATGTCTGAAGCCTGCCGGGCCGGGCGGGGGCAGGGGAGGCCGGTCCAGGGGGCCCTTTCGGTCCGACCGGGCCGGGAGGGGTTTTTTTTTTGGGGGGGGGGACTGCGCCCACGTGGAGTGGGGATCATTGCGGTCCGGTGGATGATGTTATGGTAACGTAAGCAGGAAGCCAGTAAAGTGGAAAGGTCGGGTCTGTTCTGCCTTTCTGCCCGTCCCTGTGCCTCCATTGCTTGCTTTTCTTCAGCCTTTTCCTCTCTTTCTTTCATGCTGTTTTGCTTAGCAGCTTTCTTTTTGCTGTTCAAACCATTCACACATCACTATAGGTACCGTTCTGAGGCGCCAGGTTTTGTTAGTTTTCTTGATGTGCTTCAGCATGTGACACAACGTGTTATGTGGCTCCACCACTTCAAATTTCTTACAACTTGGTCTATGGAGTGCAACATTATGGTTATCTTGAGCATATTATCTCAAAAGAAGTAATAAAGAGAGGACATGCCCGCAGCTAGCAAGCATGGAGACTTGGGTTGGATCTAGCACTTGTATTGAGTGCTTGAACAACTAATGAGGCATGAGATCTGAACTAATGCGTTTGCTTGAATGCAAGTTTTGTTTCATCACAAACCACATATATAGGATCTCAATTGAGTAAATTATATGATGCTCATTTGCCTGTTGCATGGGTTGCTTCTCCAATAAAACTCTTTTGTATTCATCATGTTATCATTGGGCAATAGCATGTTCTGGCTTATTTATATTTTTGTTTAAGAACAAATTGCTTCATACGGTCGGTCCGCACGCATGTATATATATATATATAGCGTCATAGACCTATGGCTTCACAACAAAATATTAGAGCTTGCAGTTCATCGAGCTTTCAGAATAATGTAATTTTGGTGCACTATTTTTGCAAGCTTCCTAGCTGGGTCCCCACGGTTATATGATTCATCATTGCTACAATGCATGCCTCGTTGAACGCCTCTGTGTTATATCATCGGCATGTCCTCTTCTACAAGGCTACATCAATCCAATCAGATTCTATCGTGTCATCCTAGTTCCATCCGAGATTTTCCATGCAACGATAATTTGAAATAACATGTTACAACGTTATAATGGCCCTCACCAAAATAATTATTAACCATTATAATGGTTGTAACGGTCATTATTCAATGAAAGAAAGGTAATATTTAAATTTTTGATATTAAAATAAGTAATGAAATGATAGATGTTATAATGATGCTACAATAGGAAATAATGGACGATAATGAAAATGATGCTATTAAATGGTCATTCTATTTCTTAGATAAAAAAAAGAAAAATTGTTTGAATGATAAAATCATTTTTGGAGAAAAATCTTAGAAAATTTTAAAATTTAAAATAAATATTATTTTATTAAAAAGTATTAAAAAATAATAGCTATAATTTGTATTATACCTATATATATATATATATATATATATTATTTAATTTCTTTTTAATCTAACTAATATCTATATCTATATTTATATTCATCAAATAAAATAAATATGGATATGAATATATTAATTTTTGATCCAATTCAATTCCGATCGAAAACAGTATATATAACATGTGGCTGATATCGATATAACTTTGGAACCTGATGATGCATTAAAAAAAGAGGAAAGCAGGAAGCATGCATCCGAAGACAAGAAGTTGATAATATAGATGTTCCAACATACTTTGTATATCATTCTTGCTTACACAAAAGCAGTCAATCGGCCAAATATATAGCCTAGTCGGAGATCTTTACAAACCTTTGCCTCCGCTCGATGCCGCATATCGGGCATCCTTGCTCAAGATGTTAGGCTCACCACAGGGCACACTGAGCTAAACTATTTAGGTTAAGTCCACAGAACACATAATGGCCTACAACTATAAACCTCTGCATGCCAAGGCCTAAATCTAACTTGATTAAGGTGCATGTGTGGCTCGTGGATTCTCCACTCCTTCTGGGAAAAATGGGGAATTGAAATTGGAAAGTAAATGGACTCCTTTTCAGTAACTTTATTATATTTGTAGCAAGGATATCAGAGAGAGAAGGATGGAATGCTTCAAAGCTTGAGTTGCAACGAAAGCAATAAGGCTGGTAATTGGTGCCAATAATGATAGCCTGAAAATGGCTTTGAAAAAAAAAAAAAAAAGGCTTTGCAAAAATTGGTCAAGAATATGGCTTTGGAACAGCTTACTCGGGTGCCCATCCTATAAGGAAATTCTCATTTATGATATGGTTGCACACCATAAAATAAATTCTCAAGTTGGACGCATGGAATTTGGACTCTTGGCAAGTGAATTCCCCACATACATATGGACTGGGCTCCACAACATGCACGACGGAGATAGCAATCTTGTACCGTCCAATTTCTTCCCTCTCTTAAAAAGTGAATACCAGTTTAAGAAAAGATACCAGCAATGAATGATGTGAGAATTAGACCTTGGCTTGTTAATCAAGTA
Source organism: Cocos nucifera (assembly GCA_006176705.1). NCBI lineage: Eukaryota > Viridiplantae > Streptophyta > Magnoliopsida > Arecales > Arecaceae > Cocos > Cocos nucifera. Next base: position 1,958,988 of record QRFJ01000050.1, on the reverse strand, counting down.
TTCATATAAACCTGGTTAAGCCCTTTCGGATGCTGAATGGTTCTCGGCAGATCCAAAGGTTACTTTGATCCCTATTGAGCTGAGCTTGTGTGATAATTCTACGATTTGTAGGTTGATCATGTTGTTTTGGAAGATAGGCTTTGTTGAGGATAATGAAGTTCTTTCTTTTATTTAATGCTGAGGATTAGGTGTGGATAAAATAGAGAAAGTAGGTGTTTTATGAAAGAAAGCAACGAACTCAGAGGACTTTTGTCCGTGTATCAATCTCATAAAGCTTGTTTCCAGGTTTTAAGAACTGGTTTGATTCACCGGCTATCTAGAGATGAGGGGGCTTTCCATAGCGATAAGATTGAAGGCGGACGCCTAGTGCGTCGCATCATCAAGTTACAAAAAATAATTAAGAATATATTACATCAGAATAACTAATAAAAATAAAATAATAGATTAAGAAATTATTATATATTTATTTGAAGCCCTGATTTACTATAACATGATTTATTAGTGAAATTACAATATATCCTATAAATTATGAAAAAAATACAAATCGATCATGTAAGAAGGAAAACCTCCACGATTTAAAATGATGCATCAAGCAACACCGCCAAATTTAATAATCATCGCTGAGTTGGAAATAAACAACCGATCAAGATTCAAGAGTCGGTGGAAATTGTAACTTGTGGCCTAGTAGAGACCTTGCGCATATGTGAAGGACCATGATCCATTTATTGCTTGACATGCCTCGTGCTGCAATCCTCCCACATCGATGGCAAAAGCTAACCTACCTTGGTCCGTGGAGGTTGCGTGGCCATTCACGGGGCGGTGGACCCCTTGACTTGGATATAGGGGCCAGGCTTAGGAGCTCAGGTGAACTAGAAAAAAAGTGGTTGTTGTTGATTGGACCATCGGCCTTGGTTGAGCCTAACTCTGTTGAAAAAGACCACTTCTCAAAAATCTTGGCCCAGGAATCAAATAATGGGAATAGAAAAGACGTCGTGGAGATCAAATTGAATTGCTAGTGGTAGGTTATATACGCGCTGGACGCTCTTTAAACAAGTACCTCATCTAGGAATTGCATGCTTTCAAAGGAGGTTGCTGCGAAAAAAGCTATTCACATTCTTGGTGGAAGTCTTTGTCCTCTGGAAAGCATCTAAAGCATCCTTGACTTTGAACAAAGCACAATTTTTTGGTAGCTCCATGCTTAACCAACTAATTGCAATGTCACACATCATCGCCGACTTTTCAAGCTGGGAGCCCGAGAATGGCTGTATGTTGTCCGCTGATGCTTTGTATTATCTAATCGGGTTAAAATGGAGGGTGTTTATTCCCATATTGGTTGTCGGTCAAAAAGAATTCTAGCTTATACCGGAAGGGACTATCTTTCTTATTTGAAATACCTCTTGCAGGCGTGAGACCTATGGACTAAAAGAATGCTACCTCACATGCCAAGCTATTACTTGCCCAAAGTTTAGGTTTGAAAATTTGCGCGTTTTATATGGGCGGTAAGCCGGTTTGGTTCAACCCTAGACCCAGACAAAACAATAAACTGCATGGCATGCACATCCAAGCACGCGAGTTCTGGTGCTGGCGTAGCAGTGCCAAAGAAACAGGCTATTCATGCAAAATAGTGGATATTTTGTAGCAGTTAAAAATTATTTTTTATATCTTCGATCCATAAGTGGTCAAAAAATATGGTACTCGATCAGCATCATGGATATTAACCATATCGCAGATCGATAAGATTATTCCTTTATAAAGAAGTGCCCAAATTGTGGCATAGTTTATTGATCGATCGATCGATCTATTATTGATTGGCATTTGAACTGTTCATTTGCGTCCTTGGGAAAACTGGAGAGGTCTTTCGGTCCTGCCGAAGGAGGTTCGGATGCACTTGAGATTTCCTGTTCACCTTGTTTTGACATCAATTTTCCAAAAAGAGAGAAGAATTTCCTACTAAATAGCATTCAGTTCTTATATGTTCATCATTCATGGTGTCACGAATTTTACATTTTCTTTTTCCTTTTTTGGTGAGGTTTGTCGCAGCAGCTTTGTGCATCATAGGCTCTATCTATGCCTTGTTCCGGCTCTATTACCCCACACAGAAAGCAAAGAGCAGCCTCGCCTTTGTGATGATTAGGGAACCTATGGGTCAAATTCCTATCCATCACCTCACCTTTTGGGGACCAGCCTGCCGTATTAGAGTGCCTGCACGCCTTGTTCAACACCTTACATGGATGGAAAGCTGATTTCGTGAGACCTATGATTCATCACCCATCGGAACATCCATATTGCTTGAAATATTGGAAGAATAAGCAAACACGGGGAAAGGGAAATGATGGTTCACATAATGTTAAACATTATTCCAAAGATCTCGTCATCCACCATCCTTCACAAAGTTCACCAGGTCTCAGATGCTCATGTTTTTCCTTCCCTTCATCAATCATCTGACACTAACCCTCCGCTCATTCTCCATCTCTTTAATTTCTTGTTCAAAGGTTACCATCATTGGAGGCAGTCAAGACTCAATCATGGTGAAGGACTAAAGCACGGTCGCACATCAAAGGGTCATAGATGAGTTTCCAAAGGCCCGAACGAGACCAGTAAATTCTATGCAAAATATTTTGGATGAAACACGGCTATATTAAGAAATGTAGACCTTAAGAGGAACTAAGAAAAATTAATTAATGCAGATTCAATTAGTCGGATGTGGCTTGAGGTACCAGCTTATGGAATCTGAAAGAATTCACCTAAATTTTCAGTTTAGCTTGACTTATCATGAGCACAATCCCAACATTACCTTAAAAACAATGCGATAAATACCACACAAGCAACAATCCGTGCAGGTTCGAGGCAGCTTGTGCATAGGTAAGGAAATATCCATCCACCCTTGAGGAAATGGGGAAAAAAAAAAAAAAAAAAAGGAAGAGATAAGTATACTGCAAATTTTCAGATCAATCAGCAACCACATGGTTTAATCACCGATGAATAGCATCCGTACGTTAAATGTCAATGAATCACCATGAGCTTGGTGCAGCCTAGGAAGATGTGTAATTCATTAAGCTAGATTGAATACATAAGAGCCTCAACTTCCTAATTTGAAAGCATCAACAACGAGACCCCGAGCAAATGCCAGCTCTCCAACCAAAGACTGCAATCTTCCAGCAGGCATGGTGAATGGTTTTCCATACATAAGCATGCCCATACCTTCAATGGCAGCAACCACAATACCAGCAACCAAGACATCCCACTCACCACTCTGCCCAAGAATGGTTGCCAGGGCATTGGAGGACGAGAAATATTTTTGTGGGGAAGTTCTTCCTAGCAGCATCAAGCTTCTCCAGAAGCTGTCTCTCTGTGGCGCGGACCATGATGCCCAGTCTGGTCCTGCCAAGCCCCGCATTGTGCCCATCAAGGTACTGTTGACCATTAATATTAGGCGATCTGCCAGCGTCCAAGGCAAAGGCGCCATCTAATGCTTCACATCTGATGACCACAGAAAACCAATAAGAGGAAGCCTGTTAACATGATTTTTCTGTTTCGCAGGCTTGTGTCTATATACAGGGCGTCATCAATATAGTCCTTTAAAAAAGATTAAGATGATGAGAACTTCTATACGAGGAGCAAGCAAATTTGACCATCATGCTTGCATTGTTTCTTCATGTAGGGCCTGTTCAAAAATTCCTGCCAGATACAGCAGGACTGGCTGGAGAGTGGGGAGTGCCAGGGAAGGAAGGACTGGAGCAGGAGAGCATGAGAGAATGAATACAGGGTTTGTGGGGCTTGACCCCTGTGGGATAAACAAAAAGACCTCTCAAGGTCCTTTCTCTCCATTCCTGCAGTGATTGGGATTGACAACCTCCCTGCACTCTCCCTCCAGCACTCATGCTTTCTATCTCTCAGGTCCATCCTGCTGGATCGAGTGGGATCCAACAGGAAGTTCCTAAACACGCCCTTATGGGTCGATTTTGAGAACAAATCACCTAAGAAACCAAGTTTACAAGAATTTGGTGAAAGAGGCCCAAAAGAAAGCAGATATTGATGAGGCAACAGAATTTCCTTTAAGATGGCGGCAAGAGCTTACCGTTGCTGTATTTTTTTTTTTTGAAAATAAGCAGTAGTTAAGCTGTTGATAAATAGCTAATAAGGATATAAAAGAACAATAATAGTAATTCTCCTCTACAAAGTATTAATTAACAAAAACTGCTAATTGTACATAGTTACATGTAGTTACAAGAAAATTAATTCAGCTTGACCAAAATGATATCTGGAGCCTAATGGCTCGGAATGAATTCTATTAACATAATCACCACAAGCATTGACAAGTTAAGTTGGAAAGCAAGTCTGAAAACATAAACTAAAGGCTATCTCATCAATCTGGGCGATATCTGAATTTGGCTCTACATTTTGGTCTTATCAAAGGTTCATAATTTGAGTTGTCCGCAAGCACCATCAAGTCTCTGCACAAGATCTGTCCAAGTTTTCTTAGGTTTTTTAACCATCTTTTCAAACACCTGATGTAGATCCAGCCTTCCCCTTTACAAGGGTTTGAAACTTCTCCCAGGTATGATCATGGTTTTTGTTTTTGGTTCTCAGTGACATGATGCATTATTTGACATTTTTGCAAGTCTAAATGATAGAACTCACTTCTTTGCATCAAAAAAAAAAAAGAAAAAAAAGAAGAAGATAGAATTCACCTCTTAAGTACCATTTTTTTTTATTATTGAGCCAGAATGCCACATAACATACATTGAGATAAGGAAGTAGGGAAATTAAATTACATAATTTCACATTGTTTACAACACCCTCGCCAGTTTCCCCTTTCTCTGGGAACAATTGTCAATAACAACATAATTAAACTAGGGTATCTTTTTTGGCTATAAGTTTTTCATATCAAGTCTTAGAGCAATTATGTGTTCAACATGCTATTTAGTTCAATTAATATGTAGATCCATATTCCCTGACCATCTTCAGTGCTGTTTCCGCCATCAGCCCTACTCTACTAAAAGGAATACGCAAAAGAAATCAACTTTCAATTTATGTAAATTTTGTGGTCCATTAAAAGCATCGAGCACATACAACTGAAATGACTGATAATTCCATAATAATGCAATATATGGAAGTTTCCACACACAATATTCTGATCCCACCAACTTCAAATGGCTTTTTGAAGAATCTCCCTCTAAAAGAAGGACAAGTAGAACGAAAAGAGGTACTTTCCACACAGATGTTGAGTTTTGGATTTATGATGTATAAATCAATAATGAATAAGCCTAGACTTCCAGAACTTTATACCAAAATTAAAATTTAAACATTCAGGTAGCAAGAAGCCTAAGAAGAAGATCCCCAAATAAAGTAGTTAAAGTGCACGTGAACATGGAAAGTGATGGGCAAACAAGCATTCTTTTAACCATGTTTTAAGCCTGTCAACAATCGTCACGACCATGGAAGTGATTGTGGTCATCTTCCAGCCTAATTGATGTAGAAAAAGAAATCTCATTTTGCTCTCAATGAGAGAAACCAATAACAAGCCTCATCCCTGCTGTTACAGTTAATTCTACAAGTCTCATTTCTCCATAAGTCCTCTTACACCAAATGTTCTGCACCGCAAACATCATTAAATCTGCTTCCACTATTGTAATCCAAGCCTTCAAGCTTTTCTCTTATGTACCATATATTCAGGTAATATTGTGTGCTATATAACCTCTGCAAGAGCATGTAATATTTTATTCATATAGGGTGTAGGTCATCATGTTAGTCAGCTATCCATGGTACTAAACAAATGTATAACTAGTGATAGGTGATTTTTAAGGATAGTTTTCTTTGCTAGCTATTTTTTAGCTGTTAACTAGGCCAGTCTCGATGGAACACCCCTCCACTTAGCAAACAAAGGTTATGAGTTCGATTCCTAGGTTGGTCCATCCCCAATTATCTACATGTAGGTAATTATAATATGGGCAGTTCTCCCTCCCTTTGTCTCCAAAAAAAAAGAAAAAGCCACAAAAGCTACAATAAATTAAGCAAACATAATAAACATTTTCACAATAAAACAACATAGGCTTTGAAAGAAGGCATTATCGGAATGCACAAGGTTGTGCAGGATTCGTAGTAGGGCCCCACGTGCATCTCTGATGGTGGACCTAAAGGATTTGGAGAACTTATTGTTAGGTTCGAGTAGATCACTTTCCATCCAGTTTCAGAGAACATGAGAAAGTGTGATTCCTACTAGACCTTCCTAACGCTTAAAGAATAGGATAAGAACAAGATATTAGGAAATATGTCCACAAAATTTTGAGGTTAAAGGTTAAGGCTCAACGTGAGTTTGAAATAAGACTTTTTAACTTTATATTCGGCTTCTTTGTACATGTTCTAAAAGCAGCATATGTTTTGAAACAGTGAACAAATTTTAATTAAGCCAAACAAGTGATACGGTATAGAGGGGAAGAATAAGGTGCATGAGGTTTAACATTCAAATTAGGGACGTTAGCATTATTTTTTATTTGATAACAGATCAGAAAAGTGAACTAATATTAAATCTGAATCAATGATTGTTTGAATATGGGCATGTTACAATGAATCTAACGGTCGAGTAGTTAATAATGAAAAGAAAAAAAAATATAGAGAGTGGAGAATAAAAGGAAGCAGAAATAGCAGGGTTAAGAAAAATCAATTTTACCAAGCTTTAGCTGCTTCCTATCCATCAAAATCAACTCAAAAATCAACATCTTTAACAGAGATGATAACAATTTTAATCGAAAGGGGAAAAAAGCACGACACTTGAGCACAAGCGTCCCCACAACTTGGCTCAATTGTTTGGCGCTTGGGAACAGCAGACAGTTATGTTGCGAATATATGGAGTGAAGTGGCTTTTAGCGAACTCCAGTACCAAAACTTTAAACCGACCTAAAACATGGGAGGAACATCTCTTGTATATGTCCAAGTGCCCAAAGGGCAAACTCTATAAACCTCAATATGGGGTGTCTAAGGCTCTAAGCAACACCGTTTCATGGTTCATTCCCAAGCCTTTTAAGCACCTCTATCACTAGAGTAAGCCGCTAGAAACCATAGATGATCGATTACTAAAAAAGGTCATAACGAGGGTTATCTAGTATCCAAGTCGGTAAAAGAATCCAAAATTGGGAAAGCATCAGTAAGCTGAAACCAGTCGGTCGTCTAACATTTCGTCGATCATTTAGTCTACGCCCCAGGGCATGGTGGCAAAGACTACGAGTCAAACTACCAAAGAAACATACTCCTGCATGATATGAAGACAAAGAAGATGAGGTAATCGGTATATGAGTCTCATGAAAAAGATGGTTATTTATCAAATCATCGCAAAGAGATGGCATGTGATTCCTACTTAATTAAAGAGGTAGCTGCCTAAAAGATACCATGCTATAATGTTATGGTCCTTTTTATTCAAACAGACGTCCTAAGATGACCAAAAACAAACCGCAAACATCCTGTGAATATTTAAATGATCCTATAGATGCATACCTTATTTCTTGAAACGGTTTCGGCCTCGCGCCAAACTCTACAGCCCGTCTGCAAGAACGATTTCTGAGGCTCCGGCAATCGACAGCTCCACAAATAATCAGAGAAAAATAGCACTCATTTGCAGGCATCTCCCAAGAACTTCATGCCATGTAGATTTCGGCAGTTGTCTATCGATCATAAGATTTTGCATCCTCGTAGGCAGCAAACTTGTCCCTTGAAGCGCCGAGGAACACCAGCCTGTGTCCCATTCAGGTAGAGTTGGAGATGCGCTCGGCCGGCTCGAGACCCATTGGTCGAGTCAACTCAGGGTCATGGATGGATCCAAAAAAATTTAGACCAAATTTGGGCTTATACGTAGGACCTATTTATTTTTGAATCGAGCATGTATCATTGATGAGGCTCGAGCTCAAATCCATATAAGACCCAACACGAAGCTCGAATCAAGACTCGGACTCAGCCCGATTCTATTACAAAATGGATCCAACATGATATAGCTTGACCAGCTTGATTTAACTAATCCAACCACCTCCCTTTTTTCCTATGGATGAAAGAGAGGATGGATGAATCTTTCAAGAAAAATGAATAGAAATAATTTTGAAATTTTGAAACAATGTAGGAAGGCTGAATGGATAACCCTCCTTTTTGGAATTTGGGATTGTCCATCCATCCTGATCTTGTAATCTAAAATTTTAAAATTTTTTAAATATTTTTTGGAGAACAAAATGGGTATTCCAAGGTTTCATTTTATGAGATAAAAAATGAATACAAAATGAGTTAAGAAAGAAAAAACTTTTTTTTTTTGGACCAGCTCAGTTTTTGGCCCAAATAGATAATTTGGACTAATCCAACCGGAGTCAGGCTAGATTTGGACCAAGCTCAGATTTGGATTTGCAAAAATTTTTGAACCGAAGCTCATCCGAAGCTCAATAAAAATTTCAGATGGAGCTCAGATAAAGATGTGGCTCGGTGCAACCCAATCCATTTACCGCCCTATATTTAAGTGTCAAGTCCAAGAATAGGCCAATTACTTGTGTTGTTTTACAGGCATATTGGCTGAAATATTGTTTCATGATTTGCATGTCTTTCTCTTTCGTTTGGTTATCAAGGGTGACAATATGAATGCTACACACATGATGATTCATCTTATTTTCCACGAGTAAAAATGCATCCAAAAATAGATGTTCAATTTGGTGAATCTTGATCCAATATTAAGATTATCCAACCGACCTATGTATCTATTATATATATATAAAATAATACTCTATAGAAAAGTATTATGGTATTGCCATCTCAATATCTCGATGATTTTAGTTGATCATGTAAAATCAAAAAAAATATTTTTAAATAATAATAAAATAATATTTTAAAAATAAAAAAATAATATTAAATATTATCTATTATATATATAATAATATTCTATGGAGGAGTATTATGGTGTTGCCATCTTAGCATCTCATATAACTTTAGTTATATTATGTGCAACTAAAATATTATTTTTAAATAATAATAATAAAATATTTTTAAAAAATTAAAAAATATTAAATATTATTTTTAAAAAATAATAAAATAAATATTTAAAAAAATTAAAAAATAATATTTTAAAAATAAAAGTAGGGAAGGGATAAGAGATGAAAAATATTTTTTAAAAAAAAATATTATTTTATAAAAATAAAATATTATAATAATAATAATATTTTTAAAAATATTAATTTATTATTATTTCAAAAAGATAATATAATATTTTTTTAATTTTAATATATATAAAATAATACTTTATGAATGAGTATTATGGTATTGCCACCTTAGCATCTTCGATGACTTTAGTTGTACCATGTGAAACCAAAATATTATTTTTAAATAATAATAAAATAATATTTTAAAAAATTAAAAAAATAATATTAAATATCATCTATTATATATATCTAAAATAATATTTTATGGAAGAGTATTATAGTCCCAGATAACTTTAATTATGCCATGTGGAACCAAAATATTATTTTTAAATAATAATAAAATAATATTTTTAAAATTAAAAATATTAAATATTATTTTTAAATAATAATAAATTAATATTTTAAAAATTAAAAAAATAATATTTTAAAAATAAAAATAGGAGAGGGATAAGAGATAAAAAAATATTTTTTAAAAAATAAAATATTATAAAAAATAATAATAGTTTTTAAAAAATATTAATTTATTATTATTTTAAAAGATAATATATTTTTTAATTTTAAAAATAATAACATACTAATTTATTTTTTTAAAAAAATATTTTTATTATTTTTTAAAATAATATGTTTTGAGATCTGAATCGATCTATTGGACTAGATTAAATTAAACTTGATAAATTATCCGCAAATAGAGTATGGTACTTTATCAATTTGAATATTAAATCTCTGTATTTAATAGCCTCCAAAAGTTTGAAGAAGGTATGAAAAAAAATGTAGGATACGGATGCGATCGGAAACGGTGTTTGTCAAGAGAGAAGAGGAGCCGTGGTGGGGTGGCAAGGGTGGGATCACAAAAAAGGTATAAGAATAGAAAGAAAGAAGAAGAAAAATAATAATAAAATATTATTTTATAAAAAAAGAGAAAAGAAAAGAGTTTTTCTCTCTTTCTTCAGTGGTGGCATCGACAGCAGCGGTACCAATAGGAGCACTGAGGGTTGCGATCGGGATCGACGTTTGCTGAGAGAAAAGAGGAACGGTGATGGAGTGACAGGAGGGTGGGGTGGCATCTGTGAGTGTGGAGAATATATAAGAAAAAGAGAAAGAATGAGGGTGCGATCGGGATCAGTATTTGCTAAAAAAGAAGAAAAATCGTGGCGAGATGATAAGGGGGTGCGGTGACTCCGACGGGCGCATAAAAAAATAAAAATAAAAAGAAAAAAAGAAAAATAAAATATTATTTTTATAAAATAATAAAATATATAATATATATAATAAATAAATAAAATAATAAAAAAATTTATTATAAATTTTTATTATTAAAAATTTTAATAATTATAAATCATAATTATCCGTCCCACATAACACACAGGTCTCCAACTAATTATATATTATAAAATATAATTTTATTCTTATGTACGGTCATATTTGTAGTTTGCTTAGAATGCTTCGTTAATCCATGTTTATGGTCAACGAGTTCAGCCACAACTCATCCGTCCACGGCCTGTATTGCCCCCAATTTCCATACCATCTACCGAGACTCTATTTCCGTAGAGAAATGCCTTTTCCGCAGCACAAATCACATTCTTAAGGTAGTTTTTACCACGTCTCGATTTTTTTTTTTTTTTTTGTGCAATCTTCTAATTTTCTTTCCATATATCTTTTAAAATAATATTATTTACAATATAAAAAAATCATAATATAGCCCTTTTTTTTGGGGGGGGACAACACCGCCCACATATTAAGGCTTAGGATGAACCCAACGACCGCCATGCTTTCGAGAGATTCCCAATTGGCAGCCCAGCCAGCAATCAGAGTTCCCCGGTCCTCACGCGCGCGTGCCGGTTCTGATACGTCTGAAAGCGACTGCCAATCTACCTTCATTTCACCAGAGGCTCATCGGTCACACATGAGTCATGACCCAAGTACGCCGCATTGTAGTCACGTCCTACCGAGAAATAATTGCATGTAGCGGGTCCAGCGGACCAGCCAAATCTGGAGACTTTTTTTTGTGGGACGAGGCATCTTCCTTTTATCTTCAACGACTCTTTTGATTTAAAAAAAATTTAAAAAAAGTTTTTTAAAAAATAAAAAAATATTTTATATAAAATTTTTTAAAAAATTATGAAATTATTTTTATATTTAAAATAAAAATTTATGAAAAAAAAAAATTTTTAAATTTTTTTATAAAATAAAAAGTGATGATATTTTTTTAAAAAAATATTTTTTTAAAATCTATGATTAAGATTTTATAAAATATCATGTATGGTTGGAATGAAATATTGAATAATAATAAATAATATTATATTAATATTATTTTAATATTTATATAAATATAATATTAATATTATAATATTAATTATATTTAATATCTATATTAATATAAATTTTTTATTAATATTAATATAGTATTTATGTTAATATATCAATATTTATATTAATATAAATATAATATTATTATGTATAAGGATATAATAGATATTCTATGTAGTTTTTCCTAAAAAAATTGATGTTCAATCAAATATAAATTATTTTTCACTAAATTATTTTTTATGATTAATCAAATATATCAAAATTTTATTATTAGAAAGTAATTTTTTAAAAAATTATTTTTTTTTATAATTTTTTTTTTTTCATAAATCAAACGAGTACCAATTATTTGTTTAAACATAGGAGATAATATGGCGGGTCATTATTGGTTGTGCCTATTAGATTTGATATAGATCATTCAAAAAATTATTAGATAAATTCATTTTATCATAAGCAAAATTAATAAAAAATTTATATATTAATTATTTTTTTTTATTAATTATTAATTTAAATTAATTATAATTAATTATAAAATAAAAAATAATTAAAATTTATAAATATTTTGTCTATTATCTAGTTAATAATTTTTCCAGGCCGTCCTGCCCAAGTTACGGGCACCACACATCGTTTAATTGCCAAATACAATATTTTTTGGTTGGTCGGTAAGCTAAGCAATTATCCAAAGGGCGCGGAAATCCTCGCCAGCTGCCGATCACCCGTGAGGCCACTACCTCGTTAATCGTGTGATGCGGCAGTCCAAGGTTGATGTCGTATCTCTTGTGTTTGCCGGCTCCATCCTCCGCTCGTTCAAAGAAGTGCTTCGGTTGTTCAAAGAAGTGCTTCGGTTTGATCCTGGAGCAGGTTCAGCCAAAATAAGCTATTTTATTTATCATGAAAATAAACAAATATATAATTTTAATAAGTAATAGAAAGAAATAATATTTTTAAAAAATATACAACATAAATAATATGTAATAAAAAAATAGAAAACATCAAATTAAAATGCAATTTACAGTATAAGAACCATAAAAGAAGCTATAATAAAAAATAGATTTTTAAATAATAAAATAAAGATTGGAAAAAAGTTAAGAAACATGAAAAATAAAATATCTCACTATAAAGATACCAAAACCTTGAAGTATAGAATCACATTTATGAATCAAAAACCATTGACATCTAAATATATATTTTATGAAAATAAAAAGAAGAAATAAATTAGCAACATAGAAGATATTGAACAAAAATCATATGGGGTGAGCATCAGAGAAAGAAATATGGGGTTGACTTTCTATTTTGTTATGTATCCTTTAGTGTTCAACTTAAAATAAGTTTAAAAGTCAAAGACTCCTATTAATAGAATTCTTGATCTCATGATTAAAAAAAAAGATATATATTTTTTTTAGTACTTACTTTTTATTAGTATATACTATATGGTCAGACGATACACATAAGTAAATTAATCATCAAATAAGTCAATACATATCTTTAGGTAAATCAATATATAATTTCTAGAATATGTAGTTTATCAGTAGTATGCGACTAGGTAGTATATACTTAGTAAATTAGTTATTTAGCAATTCAATACATATTTTCAGATAAATTGATATATAATTTATGAAATATTATATTAACTAGTATATACTATATAATCGAATGATATATACTCATCCATTTTATGATATATACTGCAAGCTTCTTTATACACATTCAGATTAAAAGTATTTTATGAAAATTGTATATCTAATTATCTTGAAATATGTATTAGATCACTACTAAATATGTATAAAAAAGATATAATATATATCAAAAAGTCAACTAGTGTATATCATCATTTGATCATACAGTATATATTGATGAACAAGATTTTTTAAAAATTATATATCAATTTGCTTGTAGATGTATTTTGGATTGTTAAATGACTAATTCATTAAGTGTGCATCACCTATCCATCTATCGTCTACTAGTAAAATATTCTAGAAACTATATATCGATTTATCTAAATATATATCTTGGCTTGCTAGATGATTAATTCGCTTAATGTATATTATCTGGCCATATAGTATGTATCAGTAAAAGATATATTTTGGAAATAAGAAAGATAAAAGATGATGCATATCATTTTTTTTTTAAATTATAGGACTAATGACTCCATTGATTGGAGAAGTTTTTGTCTTTTGAGCTTCTATTTTAAGATGGGCACCATATGAAATATAGCAAAATAGAAGGCCTATCTAGTATTTCCTTCTTTGGTGCATGCTCCATATGATTTTTGTTTAAAGATATTAAAGAAGTTATGCATTAAAAATACATAAAGAGAGGATTGCGCCTAAGTAGAAATAATGGGGTGCAGATGGAATCATTTGGAGAGAGATAGGCATGGATATAATTAAGAGAGAGAGAGAGAGAGAGAGAGAGAGAGAGAGAGAGAGAGAGAGAGAGAGAGAGCAAGAAATTAGAGGTTGAACGATTTTTAAGATAAAGAGATATATAGAGAGTGGGTTGTTTAAATTAATAAGGGTAAAGATAAGTTATTCAGTTAGGATATTTGAACATAAATCAAGAAAGAAAAATTTTCTCATCCACAGATTATCCATGCAAGAGATCTATTTAATCAAGTTTTATGAAAATATTAACTGCATATTCCATATAGGGTCATGTTTGATGGATCCAAAAACTTCTGAAGTTGTGATATTTAGTGCATGATCTCAAAGTTTACATATAATTTATATTTATCTTTGTATATAATTATATCTATTTTACACACAGTTGTCATATCTATGTATTTGCATGGAATTAAAAGGTAAAAATTAAATGTTATTTGAAATTAAATGAGAAAAACTAAGACCCCATTTAGTGATCATGCTAGTATCTAATTTTTAGTTTTTATTTCCAAAAACATAGAAATCAATTGCTAAAAATCATGGAATCTAAAATAAAATATATTTTTTATTTTTTTGAAAAATTAAAATCATCTATGATCGTCACCTTTGTTTTGGATGTTGTCAATAACCCTCAACATCCTTTGCAAGCACAACTACCATAATTGCTGTTGACACTGTTGGGAAGAGTGACTAACAATAGAGAGAGATAGAAATAAATAAAATTTTTATATAAAATTTAAGATGGTACAACCTTCATATAGGTTTTATATGACAACTAACGTAGCTAAAACCAAGCACCAAACTAAACCACTAAGACTACTTACATAACAACTAAAATCATATTTAAAAAAAAAAAACATTCATGAAACTAGATTTTAGGAAGTGCTTAAGGCTTTGAATCAGTCTTGCAATTGCCGACACTCTCTCTTGATTCAAAGCTGCAAACTCCTAATTGCTGTCAAAAATAGCCATGCTTAAGCTGAGGTAACGATTTTATAAAGATATCTGCAATTTGCTTTGCTCGTTCGTACCATAAAACTTTAAAGTTATCACCTCGCTTGCTACCAATTTACAAATAAAATGATGACGGACTTCAATATGTTTGGTCTTGCCAAGGAAAGCTGGATTTTTTTTGTCATTGCAATTATAGCTTTATTGTCATAAAACAATTTTGTTGCTCCAGTTTGCTCTTGATTAAGATCAGCAAGAATTTTTCTTAACCAAACACCTTGACATGTTGATAAAGTTGCAGCAATAAATTCCACTTCTGAAGATGATGGTGCGACAATGCTTTGCTTCTTTGAACACCATGATACTGCTCCTAATCTAAGGTTGAAAGAAAAGTCTGAAGTACACCTTCTATCATCCAAAGAACTTGCCCGATCACTGTCAATAAAGCCAAATAATTTGAAATATGATATTTTAGAATACCAAATTCCATAATCAGTTATTGCAGCAACATAGCGCAAGATTCTTTTTGCCGCACCAAGGTGTTGTTTTGTTGGACTATGCATAAACCTGGACACAATACTGATAGAAAAATGATGAGTACGTGTCAAATAATTCAATCCACCAATTAATCTCCTAAAATAAGTTGCATTGGCCTTCTCTGTTCCATCTTGATTGCAATTTCTCATTCACATTCATTGATGTAGAGGCTACTTTATAATTCAACATATAATTAAACCTCTTAAGAAGATCAGCTGCATATTTCTGTTGTGAAACAAAAATTCCATCTTCTTCTTGGTTCACCTCAAGACCAAGAAAATATTGCAACAACCCCAAATCTAACATTTCAAATTTTTTCGTCATAGAGGACTTAAAGTTGGCAAGAAGAAATTTACATGATCCAAAATAAATCATGTCATCAACATAAAGATAAATTATAAGAAAATCAGTAACTTTTGTTAGATATGTGTACCCTAGAAGAAGACAGCACTGCTGCAAGAGACAATAGTTGATCTTCAAAAAATATTTTGAACATCTTCAAGATCAGATCCAGATCTAATTTTTGGAGTACAGATTGAGAAGAAGAAGATCTCCAGATTCTTTCCGAGTGGATACCGGTAGAGGCCAGATGCTTACGTGGCTACATGCAGAACCTCAGGCAAACATCAAGATCATCACAGGATAATAGAATTATCCATAACAAGTTACAATTAAATTTAATTTATTTTATTTTTATTTTATCATATCGATAAAATCAGATCTGAAGAGTCTCAGATCTGATTTGGATCTAAGAGAAAAATTTTTGAAATATCCCTCTTGATTAAATCAGATCTGAATGAATCTGATCCAGAAAATAGGATTTTTTCCTACACCTTCTTTCTTTAAATACAGTATGGGCTTATTTTCATTTCTTTCAAAATCATTCTCCTGAAGTAGGAATCAATTTTGCTATTCCATACTCGTGGAGCCTGCTTAAGGCCATAAAGAGCTTTCTTTAACCTGTAAACTTTATCCTCATGCCCATTTACAATAAAATCTTCTGATTGAGTAACATAGACTTCCTTTTTTAGTTCACCATTCAAAAATACTGATTTAACATCAAACTAAAAACAAGCAAAGTTAATCAAGCAGCTAAGGTTGGTAAGACTCTTACCATTTCAAACCGAGCAACAGAAAATAATGTTTCCTTGAAATCAATGTCTTGTTGCTGAGCATAGCCCTTTGCTATAAGTCAAGCTTTATGCTTTTGTATTCTTCCATCTACATGGTACTTTGTCTTGAACATCCATTTGAGCCCTATTGCACTTTTACCTTCTAGTAGATTCACCAATTCTCAAGTTTTATTTCTTTCAATTGCCAACATCTTTTCTTTCATTGCCTTACACCACTCCTCTTCACCTACAGCTTCGTCATATGTTAATGGATCCTCATTTGCAAATATCACAAAATGAATAAATTCTCCTTCAGCATCAATGGCATCATATGGTGTTACTTCGAAATCTCTCAACATTGAGGATGGTTGTTGATGCCGCCTTGGCCTTTCAATTGTTGTAGGAGCTGTAAAAGGCTCGAAAGAAGTAGATCTGTAAGTTGGTGAGTCAGAGTTTGCTATTGATGAACAAAAAAAAACTTCACCTTCTAAAGCAATTTCAATAATTGATTTTTCTCTAGTCTCATTCCAATTCTAGCTTGCAAATTCATCAAACATCATATTTTTGCTAATAATCACTTTGCCACTTATAGGATTATATAGCCTACATGTTTTAGATTGAGGCTTATAGCTAATGAAAATACGTTTTTCAAATTTCTCATCCAATTTACAATAAGAATTAGAGGAAACTAAAGCATAGGCTATATAACCAAAAATTTTTAAGTGGCTTACATACCCAGGGCCTCACACCTTTCCAAGCTTCATAAGGAGCGTGATTCATAACTGCCCTGATAGGAGAGATATTTAAGAGGTAGACTGCTATTGCAATAGCTTCTGCCCATAAATAATTAGGCAAATCCTTGGCTTATAACCATCTCAACCACTGTCTAGTCGTTTCGTTCTATAACATCATTTTATTTTGGTGTGTGAAGTGCAGTAAGCTTCCTGCAAATATCATTATCTTCATAAAAAAATATTAAATTCAATAGATAGAAACTCACCACCTCTATTAGTGCAAAGAGTTTTCACATTACTGCCATTTTGCTTTTCCACCAAAATCTAAAATTTCTTGAAATAGACCCAATTCATGTGGCTATAATCATCAATGAGCAATAAAAAATACTTACTTCCCTCAAATGATTTAATATCCATTGGCCCACATAAATCAGCATATACAAGTTCAAGACAATTAGAAGTCCTCCATGATTTTTCAATAGGAAAATAATTTCTATATTGCTTAATTTCTAAATATGCAACTTTCATAAAAATCAAGTGATTCAATTTTAGGCAGCCTAATAATCTTTTTTTTTTTTTACTCAGCAGCTTCAAACCATTTTCATGCAAATGCCCATAACATAAATGCCATAAATTAGACTCAGTATTGCTGCTAACAACAAAGACAATATGTTCATCTTTTGAAACTTCAAGAGAAAATATTTTATTCTGTACCATACGAACATTGACAATTGTATGGCCTGATGATTTATCTTGAATTGTGCATGATCCATTATAGAATTAAGTATCCATTAGCCATCAATTGCCCAATACTTAATAGATTATGGGCTAAATTAGAACAAACAGTACATCATGAAGTAATTTAACTTTACTGTGGTTTGCTTGAATGGCAATGGTACCTTTTTCTTTAATTTGAAGTTGCTTATAATCACCAAGTCTGACTTCGGATTTTTGCATCCCATCTAATTCTTTGAATAGCAATTTGGAGCCGATCATATGATTCAAGCAGCCACTATCCAAAAACCATATATCATAAAAACATCTTTATCATAAAAATGGGCTATGAACAACTTGCTCTCCTTTTCTACAAAGTTTGCTTGTTTGCCCTCATCCCTTTGCTTATTCCAGCATTCAACTTCTTTGTAGCCAAACTTCTTGCAATAGTGGCTTTGAATAAAGCTTTTGAATTGCTTTTGTTTGTCAGATTGCCTTTGTTCACCATTTCATCCTTTGTCCCAACCTTGGTCATGAGATTCTCTACCATTATCATGAAATTTAGCTTTATCTTGCTCTCTTTCATCTGAATTTTTACTCTTGTTCTGTTGAGAAGACTCTTACTTTACTTGAAATGCTTGTTCCTCACTTTTCATTTGTGAGTGCTTCATGAGCTTGTAAAGAACTCATTAATTCATCAAAAGAGTAAACAGATAAATCCTTAGACTTTTCAATTACAGCAACCACATAATCAAATTTAGGGGTGAGACTCCCTAAAATTTTTGTAACTACAGTATTATCCAAAATATTCTCATCATATGATCTCATTTGTGAAACAAGTACCGATGCTCTAGATAAATAATCTTTTGCACTTTGAGAATTATTAATCTGGAGCATTTCAAACTCTCTGTGGAGTAACCGAAGTTTCACAGCAATTATCTTTGATGAGCATTGAAACTCTGTTTTGAGAATTTGTCGTGCTTGCTTTGAAGTAGTTGCTGCAAAAATTTTAGAAAAAATCTCCTGAGTGACGGAATGCTGAAGAAAGAATGATGCCCTTACATCCTTTTTTCTATTTTCCGCAAAAATTCTAGAAAAAATCAATCAAGTCCCATAGGTCTTAGGATAAGAACAAAGTTTTTATTTTGATACTCCAGAATTCATAGCTATTACTTTGAAAATTAGAATCAAATGCTAAGAAGACAATAGAGTGCTTGTAGTGCCATTGACAGTCATACCTTTCTTTATTTTGTGTGAAACACTATTCTCTCTCTCTCTTCCTCTTTTTGTTTTAAAAAAATTTTGCTAATGAGTGCCCTGAGGGCACTCGTTAAAGAGCATTTAATACTTCTTAAAAATAGCAAAACATCTTGATTCATAAGGCAAAAATTATTATAGAGGATATAATAGGTATAATTATTTTTATAAATTTTTTTATCTTTAATGTCACATGGATCAAGATATTTTGTTATTTTTAAGGAGCATTAAATGTTCCTTAACGAATGTCTTTTTTTTAAATCTCACTCTCTCACTTTGATGGGTGACATATATACAAATTTGATGCTCTGATACCAAGAATGTTGGAAAGAGTGACTAACAATAGAGAGAGAGATAGAAACAAATTATATTTTTATATAAAATTTAAGATAGTATAATTTTTATATAAACTTCATATGATAACTGGCGTAGCTAAAACTAAGCAACAAACTAAACCACCAAGACCACTTACATAACTATTAAAATTATATTTAAAAAAAATTAAATTTTAAAAAAACGTGCTTAAAACTTTGAATCAATCTTATAACTGCCAACAAACACTGCTAGCTATCATCATTAATTAGTGACCATTATTATCATTGCCACTGTTTGCTACTATGATTGTTGGCATTATCATCATAATTTTTCAACCAAATTCATTTTAAGTGACAACGAAATAAATTTAATGTTATGGTTTTCAAGGAAAAAAGTAGGAGCAAGTTTTCATGAAAACTATAAGCCGTGTTGACCGACGTGAAATTTGATAACATTATTACAAAATAGAAATATTTACTTTATTTTTGATGGATTAAATTAAAATAATAGATTTGAAAGTGTTTACTTTTCATTCCATTTTAACTGCGGAACAATCTTTACCAATCAAAAAAAAAAAAAAAACTACGGAACAAAATTATAATAAGTCTAATTCGCCGCAATCATTTTTATTCAGCAGCTCTAACCGTTGGGTCGACGATGGTGGGAGCCGAACCGCAATGCAATCTATTGCCGCGCGCTCTAGTATTTTTCTTCTTTCAATGGTCGGCAAAATTCGTCACCATGGGTCAGCGCGGACGGCTGGGAGGAGAATGCCCCAATTTATGAGGTCAAACTTCTGGAAGGAGTTTGACTTGGTGTCCACGTCACGAAACAGCAGGGCAACACGCTCTTTGACCCCGGATTGGTTATTCCAGATTTGTAGAATAAGTTATGCCGTGTATATATATATATATATATATATATATATATATATATATATATATATATATATATATATATATATATATAGATTGAACTATGATAGATTGGAGTTTCGGCTTATAACTAGTCAGATCTTCGATTTTGCACCTAAAAAAAGTGTGTGGGCTTGAAAAAAAAAAAAAAAAAAAAAAAAAACGTACATCTAAAAAAATTCAGATGAAAAAAAATTAAAAAAAAAATTGAATCTAAAAAAAAATTTAAAAAAATCTGAATCTAAAAAAATTTAAAAAAAAATTCAAAAAATATCTAAAAAAATTTAGAAAAAAAATCTGAAAAAAAACATAAAGATATTTTTTTTAATTTTTAATTAATTAATTAATTAAAAAAAAAAGAAAGCACCTTCTTTCTTAGAAAGAAGGCTTGGCCTTCCCCTTTTTTTTTTCTCAAAATTTTTTAAATTTTTTTAAATTTTTGGATCTATTTAAAAAAAATATTTTTTTTATTTTTTTTTTCAACATCTTTAGGGCGCATGAAGGTGCCTTCATGCGCCCTGAAGGCGTCTTCAGGCACCTTTCATGCTGAAAAAATAAAAAAAAATAAAATAAAATAATAATAATAAAATATTTTTTAAAATTTTTTTTGAATTTTTTTCATATTTTTTTCTAAATTTTTTTTCATTTTTTTTATAACTTCAATTTTTTTTTAAAGATTTTTTAAATTTATTCAAACTTAATTTTTTTTTTTCAGCATTTGTTTATTTTTTTTAATCTATGAGTTTTTTTAGACATGCACTTAAAAATACGTATTAATCGGACGATCGAAGATTCAATCAAATCTAGATTGAAAAATTCAGTCCATATATATATATATATATATATATATATATATAATACGATGGAAGTCAAACCGAGTCATGAAGTGCGGCGTGCAGAGCTGGTTTAATAAAAAAAAATGTTATTCTATATTTGGAAAAGATGCTGTTACTTTCCACGTTTGGATAGTAAACGGGTTTCAAAGTCAAAACACGATGCTTGAGTTATTTATTGCAAGTAAAAAGTACGTTTGGAAGAAAATGAATGCAATGCTCATTTGGACGACTCCTCCAATATTACCCATGTTCCACGGACCGGCGGGTCCTGGGGTTAATACGAGTCTTTGTCTCTTCTTCCACTTAATGATAGCAGATGCGGTTCGTATTACTTCTGTTAGGACAGTTTTGTGCTTCCTAACACCATGGTGACGTGGTCCCATCTCCACTTAATTAGTTGACTAATTCATGAGCAAGAGGTAATATTATTTTACCTATTAATAAAGATATTAAAAAAGTTTTTTTTGGATAATAGATATATTATAATACTATATTATTATAACTCATGATAGTGATATATAATTTAATTTTATAATATTATATAATTAATGTTGGTGTAGAAACTGATCGTCGCCGAAGATAGCTGGAGTCGAGGCCGCTGAGATCGTCGTCAGTGACCTACAAAATAGAATCCCATCCGAAGCCGATGAGAGTGGCTTCGGCAGGACCCTCCGACGCTCAAGTCAGCTCTGGCCAACAGGAATGGAATGCTTGGGAATGAGTTCCGGAGCTTAGAGAAGAAAAGGAGAGCTTAGAGATCAGAAAGATTCGAGTTAGCGTATCTGGAGGGATCCTTTTTATAGCGGAGCTTGATGGTGACAGCTGCAGCCGCGTGCTGGCGGGCCGCTCGAGGTTCGACGGAGCCAGTCTCACGGGAAGGTGCCGTGTGCGGCGGGTTGATGGTGACAGCCATCGCCGCCTCATAGCGGATCGCTATCACTCACGGCGGACTGATGGTGATGGCTGCAGAGCTTGCGGCGGACTGATGGTGATGGCCGCAAAGCCAGTCGAATGAAGAATTGAAGGCCTTCGTCGTGTGCCCATTTCGGAGGAGTTCGGGCTCCTGAAGAGGAAGCTTAGAGGGAGTTCGGCTCCCATAGACGTCTGGTTGGAGGTATGCAGCTAAGGCTCGTCCACTGAGGAGTTCGGCCACTGGGAATCCGAAGCTTGGCCGTTGGAGAGTTCGACCGAATGTTGGACTTCGACTGAGACTCGTCAGCTGAGGAGTTCGGCCGCTGGGAGTTCGAGGAGAGTTCGGTCGGCTGTTGGACTTCGGTTGAGGCTCGACCGCTGTGGAGTTCGAGGAGCTCGACCGACTGGAGAGGTTTGATCCTGACGAGGGGAGTCCTAAGAAGCTCGGCAGCTAACTATCTCGGCCGGCTGAACGGGTTGGAAGAAGCTCGAACGCTGGGGGTTCGGCCGAAGCCCGGCTGCTTGGAGTTCAAGGAGCTCGGGCACTAAGTAGTTCGGCCGACTGTAGGAGTTCGGCTAAGATCCGTCCATCGAAGCTCTTCCGCGGCTACAGGTTGCATTAGACCGAGCATCGAGCTAGACTTCGATGGGAGTGGAATTTATCCCCAACACTAGTCCCCCCACTTTTGAGTTCGAAAATCGAAGGAAGGGAGTGCAGGAAAGGCGACTGCCGAAGTCTTCCTCTGAGCTCTGTGCTGGTCTAGGTCGAAGCTCTGGGGGATCTCGCCTCCAGCTGAAGTTGATATCGAGGTTGAAGCCCGGGGAAGATCCCATCTCCAGCCGAGGTTGAGGGGGGCTTCGTCCGCTACGATCAAAGCCGGAGGTTGCGCTCCTCGGGGGCGACATTATCTCCTACAACTGAGGTCGATGTGGGCGCTTGGGACAGATCTGATTTCAGGGCGAGGCTATCTCCGATCTTATCTCTGACCGAGGTGGTAGTTGAAGCTCTCCAGACGAGGTTGACACGATTGCTTTCTCTAGCCGAGGTTGAAGTTGAAACTCTCCAACCGAGGTTGACATGGTTGCTTTCTCTAGCCGAGGTTGTATCGGGCACCCGGGGGAGATCTCATCTCCTGCAGCCGAGCTTTCCTCGGAGAGATCTTATCTACGGTCGAGGTTGTCCATGGTCGCTCGGAAGAGATCTCATCTCTAGTCGAGGTTGCCTCGGAGGAGATCTTATCTCTTAGCCGAGGTTGATGCTCGTGTTAGGACGAGGTTCTCCTTCTGTTCCTAACCGAAGTTATCCGCAGTCGCTCGGGAGAGATCTTATCTCTAGCCGAGGTTGATGCTCATGTTAGGACGAGGTTCTCCTCCTGTTCCTAACAGGCCCACGGTCGCTCGGGAGAGATCTTATCTCTAGCCGAGGTTGATGCTCGTGTTAGGACGAGGTTCTCCTCCTATTCCTAATGGGCCACGGTCGCTCGGGAGAGATCTTATCTTTGGTCGAGGTTGATGCTCGCGTTAGGATGAGGTTCTCCTCCTGTTCCTAACCGAGATTGTTCACGGTCGCTTGGGAGAGATCTTATCTCTAGCCGAGATTGTCAACGGTCGCTCGGGAGAGATCTTATCTCTAGTCAAGGTTGATCCTCGGTTAGGATGAGGTTCTCCTCCTGTTCCTAATCGAGGTTGTCCGCGATCGCTCGGGAGAGATCTTATCTCTAGCCGAGGTTGATGCTCACGTTAGGACGAGGTTCTCCTCATGTTCCTAACGGGCCTACGGTCGCTCGGGAGAGAGATCTTATCTCTAGCCGAGGTTGATGCTCGCATTAGGACGAGGTTCTCCTTTTTTTCCTAATGGGCCCATGGTCGCTCGGGAGAGATCTTATCTCTAGCCGAGGTTTGTCAACGGTCGCTCGGGGAGAGATCTTATCTCTAGCCGAGGTTGATCCTCGGGTTAGGACGAGGTTCTCCTCCTGCTCCTAACCGAGGTTGTTCGCGGTCGCTCGGGAGAGATCTTATCTCTAGTCGAGGTTGATGCTCACATTAGGACGAGGTCTCCTCCTGTTCCTAACGGGCCCACTGAAGAAAAATCCTGATTTTTCGATCCAGGTTCGTCCAGATCTGATTAGATCAAGAGATATATTTCAAAAATTTTCTCTTGATCTCAATCAGATCTTGATATGTTTCAGATCTGATTTTTATTATTTTAATAAATAAAATAAAACAAGATAAATTAAATCAAATTTAATTTACCTGATTTGGGTAATCCTATTATCCTGTAGATGATCTTGATTGCAGCGGAAGGTTCTGGATCTTAGCCACGCAAGCGCCTGACCTCTACCGGTATCCACTCGGGTTGGATCTGGAGATCCTCTTCTTCTCTATCACACCTTCAAAAATCAGATCTGGAGGATCTTCAAAACTCTTTTGAAGATCTGCAGTCGTCCTTTTGCAGCAGCGCAGCCTTCTTGCTTTTGATCGCCTTTTCTTGATCTGAATCGCACCAACCAAAGTCCAAAACACCTTTTGGACGTGGAGAGCAAGGGGAGAAGAGACTATGGCGTGGAGAAGGAGGGGAGAGGCAGCCTTGGGGCGTGTCTAATAGCATTGGAATTAG
This sequence comes from Cocos nucifera, assembly GCA_006176705.1. Classification (NCBI taxonomy): domain Eukaryota; kingdom Viridiplantae; phylum Streptophyta; class Magnoliopsida; order Arecales; family Arecaceae; genus Cocos; species Cocos nucifera. The sequence continues at coordinate 1,934,240 of QRFJ01000050.1, read as the reverse complement.
GGTTGGGCGCAGGGTCTTATTTATAGACCTCTTGTGATCCAACTCCTCTTCCTCTCAACTAATCACAACCCTTTGTGAAATCAGATCTAAATCTGATTGGTTGGAATAGAGACCCCTGGATTCCTCCTTAGAGGGCGCCTAAGACCAGTCAAACTGGATTCTTAGTAGAACTCTGATTGGAATCCAAAAGGGAGGTGGAGTCCTTGTCCAACAAGGACTCCTAGGTGCCTCCTACTTGGGCTCACGCCACCCTTGGCATGCGCCCTTCTCCTTGCCAGGTTCTGGCAGGGGGACAGGCCCCCACCAGCTCTCTAATAGGTGCATGACATGTGGTCAAAAGTCAAAGGGATGAATGGTCAACGTTTGACCAGTCAAAGGTAGACTTTTGACCAAAGTCAAAGAACAAGAAATGGCAGGTGACCAAAAATGGCAGGTAATGTCTTACAAATAAGACAACCTATTCTGACTTGGACAACCTCCAGTCAGACCATATGAAGGCCTCTGATTGAGCACAAACTCCTTTGGCTCAGTCAGGACAACTTATTTATGATAGTAAAAGAAGAACGTTAGGTTCAATCGAGTGCTAGCACGATTTCCTTGAACCTAATTGAATCTCATTCAGATCAATTGAACTAGATTAGTTCAATTGATGATCACCAGATTCAAACCCTTATTTGTGTGACCCAGTTAGGTTCAGTTCTGTATGGTAATGGGATATGTCATGATCTCTATCATAGACATCATCGAAACTCCTTTCGATGGATCAGAAACTCTTCTGATTCGAACAGCTAGAATGATCGATCATCTAAATCATTCTAATTGCTCCCAAAATCCATCAGTGACACCTAGCAGTATATGGTGGCAACCCATCAGAGCTGAATGTGAACCTCTTGGTGCAGCTACCTATGTGATTAAGTTCTTCTATCTTGAGCCCCGATCAGATTAGGGTTAAGGTGAACTCGTCAAACCCTAGTCTCTGTCATATGATGTAATCATTCGATTCGAGTCCAATGTGAAAATCTAAATAGAAACTCTTTCTATTATTTCACTCTGCCATGGCCATGGGCTTCAGGACTTGATTCTCATGATTATCATAGGGCTGGTCCTCTACCACCGAGGTAGATAGATCCCATCTTGATGCAATCCAGTTCCTACAATGAACATGTCACAGCCAACATACACCTCAGGGTTCCATATGGCTAGGAGACCGAGTAATGGTGTAGTCAAACTATAACACCCTCAAGGTGAACTACCGATGTATCTCAGGTCAAAGAATCAGACACACTACTGCAGCATCGAGTCAGTCATTGACGAGAAGGTAGACTTCCTAATGACTACTCGAGGTGGTCACGCTCAGTGCCCTCGTTCTCTAACGAGTATCTATACTCTCGCTTCGGTGTCTCCACACCGTAGACTCAAGACTCATCTACTAAAGAGAAGCGATCGTACACCAACCTTCCGGATCAATCACCATCCTCGTGATGATCCTATGATCGGGAGCTGTTTATGAGTTAATAATGATTATTCATGTCTTAAATTTTCAACTCTTGAAAATATGAATTATCATTACCATTAACTCAAAGGATGTATCACAGACACTAAATACACATGTGTGATAGAAAATAACCCATTTTATAAATTATAGTCAAAATTATAATTTTGCCCCTAGAAGTGTATTACAAGTGTCAGCCAATTTTGGCTTCTAGGGCACATATATCTAACACCCACGGTCGCTCGGGAGAGATCTTATCTCTAACCGAGATTGACTCGATCGCTCGGGAGAGATTTTATCTCTAGCCGAGGTTGATGCTCACGTTAGGACGAGGTTCTCCTCCTGTTCCTAACCGAGGTTGTCCGCGGTCGCTCGGGAGAAATCTTATCTCTAGCCGAGGTTGATGCTCACATTAGGACGAGGTTCTCCTCCTATTCCTAACCGAGGTTGTTCGCGGTCGCTCGGAAGAGATCTTTATCTCTAGCCGAGGTTCTCCTCCTATTTCTAACGGGCCCACGGTCGCTCGGGAGAGATCTTATCTCTAGCCAAGGTTGACTCGATCGCTCGGGAGAGATCTTATCTCTAGCCGAGGTTGATGCTCGCGTTAGGATGAGGTTCTCCTTCGGTTCCTAACGGGCCCATGGTCGCTCGGGAGAGATCTTATCTCTGGCCGAGGTTGATGCTCGCGTTAGGACGAGGTTCTCCTCCTGTTCCTAACCGAGGTTGTTCACGGTCGCTCGAAAGAGATCTTATCTCTAGCCAAGGTTGATCCTCGGGTTAGGACAAGGTTCTCCTCCTGTTCCTAACCGAGGTTGTCCGCGGTCGCTCGGGAGAGATCTTATCTCTAGCCGAGGTTGATGCTCACGTTAGGACGAGATTCTCCTCCTATTTCTAACGGACTGTAGGGGCACATAAGGGCCGCTGTCAGAGCCTCTCCCCCCATCTCGTCCTTTGTGAATGAGGCCTTCGCTCGGGAGAGATCTTATCTCTAGCCGAGGTTGTTGCTCGCGTTAGGACGAGGTTCTCCTCCTATTCCTAACGCGGCAATTATTGACTGCTTCTTCCCTGTCATCGCATAGTTTTCGCGTCCAGAAATAATATTATCGAAAGGAAAGAATTTTATTGAAAGAAAGTTACTAATAGCGCATCCCCAAATTCTGTATTTCAAGATCGTGGTAGCGTTGTTCCTCCGTGTTTCTTCGGCAATAAGCCCCGGGGTGGACGACCTCCTCATGCTTGCCTCCTCAATTTGGTGCAAGTCCTTATCGCTGGGAGACGATGAATCGCTGACGCACCAAGCTCCTCCCAAGGGCAATGTGGATGATGCCGTAAGGTGGCTGACCTTCTTGTGGTCTCTGGCTATGGCAGCGCCGAGCTCCTTGCTGTCTCTGGCTATGGCAGCGCCCTTGACCGATCTTTTTCTACTTCAGACTGGTGTCGGAGGAATTTACCCGGCTGTCCCTTTCTGATGAGCTCCTCAATTTTGTCTCCGAGATGGATGCATTCCTCGGTGTCGTGGCCGTGGTCGCGATAGTAAAGGCAATACTTATTTCGATCGCGCTTGTTTGTGGAAGACCGTAACCCTTCTGGTCTCGGCAGCTGGTTCTTTACTTCGGTGAGAATCTGAGTTTGAGGAGCATTGAGGGGGGCATAGTGGCGGAACCTTCCGAGAGGAGGGCTTCTTCGCGCCCCTCTGTCGGGGCGAGTTTGAGGAGTTCGAGCTCGCTTGCTTTCGGAGAGGGTCTGCGAGTGCAGCCGAACTTCGCTCGGCTCTTCCTTATCCGCCAGCCGTTCTCTCAGGGCTTCCTCGTCTTTCAAGTTGAAGGCTTCTTCCGCACGGGCATATCTCTCGGCCTGAGCCAGCAGATCGGCGAAGTCCTTGGGATACTTTTTTTAAGAGAGAACAGCAAGTTATTTTTCTGAAGGCCATCCTTGAGTGCGGCCATCGCGACAGACTGATCCAAGTCCCGGACTTTCAATGCCGCGGCGTTAAAATGGGTGACGTAAGCCCGGATGGATTCCCCTTGCTTCTGCTTGACGCTCATCTGGGAATCTGAACCTCGGCTCGATCGTCGACTGCTGATGAAGTGGGCCGCGAATCGACTGCTCATCTGATCGAAAGAGAAGATCGTACTTGGCTTCAACGTCGAGTACCAGTTCCTCGCTGCTCCCTTTAAGGTAGATGGGAAGGCTCGGCACAACATGGCATCTGAAGTGCCGTGAAGCAGCATCATGGCATGGAAGGCCTCCAGGTGATCAATCGGATCAGAAGTTCCATCATAGCTTTTCAGTTGAGGGAGCTCGAAGGTCGGTGGAACAGGTTCTTGCATAATTCGAAGAGAGAAGGGAGGTTCGGCATGGACGTCGGCATGATGAGTCGAGGTGATGCGATCGAGCTCTTCAATACGCCGGTCCATCTTCCGTAGTCTGCAATCGAGGGCGTCGTCTTGGCTGCAGGTCTTGGGGTGCTTCCGACTACGAATGGGGAAGGTCTCCCCCAGAAGAGAACAATGATCCGAACACGGATTCTCGACCCTCTGTTTCCCCTTCTCCAGGGAGATCGGTACGCTGGCCCTGGTACTCTTTTTTGGGGTCGATTTTTGACGTTCCAATGGTGGGTTTTCCAGTGGAGTCACCATCGGAGGCTGCTGTATAGCCTGCAATGCCTCCATGAGGCCACGGACCTGTTGGACAAGTAGGTCGAGCTGCTCCACCCCCACCGTAGGTACAGGTAGAACCTGAGCTACCGGGATCGAAGCAGGAACAGACGGATCTGGATGGGATTGGACTGCAGAGGCCGTCGAGCGCCGTGTTGAAGCTCTCCTGGGAGGCATTTCTTCTTCGAAGGAGAAAAGGAAGATCTCCGGAGAGGGAAGAGAAGAGTCGCCGAGAACTCCTTTAAGAATAAGGGAACCTCGGAGGTTCGGATCCTCCTTTTAGCGCCAATCTGTTGGTGCAGAAACTGGTCATCGCCGAAGATTGCTGGAGTCAAGGCCGCTGAGATCGCCGTCGGGGACCTACAAAACAGAGTCCCGTCCGGAGCCGATGGGAGTGGCTTTGGCAGGATCCTCCGACGCTCAAGTCAGCTCTGACCAACAGGAATGGAGTGCTCAGGAATGAGTTTCGAAGCTTAGAGATGAAGAGGAGAGCTTAGAGATCAGAGAGATTCGAGTTAGCGTATCTGGAGGGGTCCTTTTTATAGCGGAGCTTGATGGTGACAGCTGCAGCCGCGTGCTGGTGGGTCGCTCGAGGTTTGACAGAGCCAATCTCACGAAAAGGTACCGTGTGCGGCGGGTTGATGGTGACAGCCATCGCCGCCTCATAGCGGATCGCTATCACTCGCGGTGGACTGATGGTGATGGTTGTAGAGCTTACGATGGACTGATGGTGATGGCCGCAGAGCCAGCCGAATGAAGGGTTGAAGGCCTTCATCGTGTGCCCATTTCGGAGGAGTTCGGGCTCCTGAAGAGGAAGCTTGGAGGAAGTTCGGCTTCCATAGGCGTCTGGCTGGAGGTATGCAGCTAAGGCTCGTCCACTGAGGAGTTCGGCCACTGAAAATCCAAAGCTCAACCGTTGGAGAGTTCGACCGAATATTGAACTTTGGCTGAGACTCGTCAGCTGAGGAGTTCGACCGCTGGGAATCCGAAGCTCGACCGTTGGACTTCGGCTGAAGCTCGGCCACTGTGGAGTTCGAGGAGCTCGATCGCTAGGCAGTTCGACCGATTGGAGAGGTTCGGTCTTGATGAGGAAAGTCCTAAGAAGCTCGACAGCTAACTAGCTCGACCGGCTGAATGGGTTGGAAGAAGCTCGAACGCTGGGGGTTCGGCCGAAGTCCGGCTGCTTGGAGTCCAAGGAGCTCAGGCGCTAAGTAGTTCGGTCGACTGTAGGAGTTCGGCTAAGACCCATCCATCAAAGCTCTTCCACGGCTACAGATTGCATTAGGCCGAGCATCGAGCTAGACTTCGATGGAAGTGGAATTTATCTCCAATAATTAATATAATATCATTGATCATCGTATATAATTTATAATTATATTAATAAAATATTATAATAATATAGTATCATATGGTGCAATAGAATAAAGTGGAATATGAAAAAAAGGATGATAGATTGTCGTTGAACTGATCAATAAAAGAGAGAAGTAAAAAAATGATAGATGGAGGAGGAGAAAAAGGGATGAAGGAGATGGATGATAGAACAGAGGGTAGGTCATCTTTTCTCATAAGATTGAAATTAAATTTAAAAATAAAAAAAACTCTCCACACTAATTTATACTCGGATTTAAACTAAAGAATAATAATATTGATACATTAATAATAACAATAATACTGGATATTATATTTATAATATCACGATATTATACTATAATATGTAATTGTGTAATAAGATTATGGTAATAATTTATTATATGATATATTATATAATTTACACATTTAAATTGGTCATTTTCGGTAATAATATAAGGGATAAGAAAGAGTGTATAAATGAAGTTATATTAGATTTAAACTTAATACAATAAGATCCTAGATATAAATTATATATGGTATAATTGTATATGTAATTTTGAGAGTTTGAGTGCATGGATGGATTGAATTTGTTTGTGTGGCCAACTCATTATGTTGCCATTTAATCCAAGGATAAATAGGGATAAATCCTATATCCCCAATCCAAATAAAGCCTAAATGAGTAACCTTCATTATATATATATATATATATATATATATATATATATATATATATATATATATATATATATATATATAATAATAAATAATAATAATAATAATAATAATAATAATAATAATAATAATAATAATAATAATAATAATAAAATGCCAGGATAGTTGTATCTTTTTTCAATGTAATAGATTTTCTTTTAAAATAGCAATTATTTTAAGGATAATTTCTACCTCCCAAATAACAATGATCCCCAAATCAAATTATTAATTTGCTTCACTAGCAATCAGGAGGACATGATTGAGCGAGGTGGTAGTAAAAATAATAAGAGCTAAAGTGCTAGTTTATCAAGCTCGTAAAATTTTTGACAATTATATCAAAAGTTTACTGGCATTTAGAGTTATAGATACTTTGAGAGTTATCCTTCATGCGTAGCTTATTACCTAGGGCCCTCTTTATGTATAGGAAAAAGAAAAAGATGATTAGAGCTCACTCCCATCCTTTTTTTTCTTTTTTTTCCTTTTTTCACCTTCTTTTTTTCCTCTCTTTTCTAGAGTCCAAAACATCCTGACACCAATCATCCTTTTCAAGCTCTTAAACCTCCCACCGTTCTCTTCCATTGATTTCGTACAAAGCTATTTTGATTTTTTTGAGTCCCAGATAATTCCAGCCATAATAGTTAAATAAATTTATTCAAAAAATATAAAATTATTTTCTGTTAATGGGTTATTTACGTATGAACAAAAATTGAATAGGTATCAAAAAGGTGCTGTTTGTTTTTTAGAAATTCTAAAAATACTCATCGAAGCACCATCATAATGGGGACCTTTTTTTTAAAGGTCAAAAAATTTATGATAAACTTTAAAAACTCGAAGTAGATTTTGCTGAGATTTATTCATGTTTCTTTGGAACCAAAGAGAGGGGACAAGCGAGCGGGAGTGCTCCGTGGAATTGGAATGGGTCCTTGAAAGGTCCCACATGTTACAAAAAAGATTGATATGAGTACGTGAAATTTGACTTAATACCACCACCAAGTTTTCTTAAAATAACTGGCATAACGAGTTAAATACCATAACCTAAAATGATATCAACCATTATTGTCTTATCTATTTAATAATCAGGATTCAATACTTCAAAAAAGGTTTAAAAAATATTTTGTAGGATCGAAACACAATCCTTATGTTACAGATGACATTATCAATAAAGAAAAAATATAATCATGGGTGTATAAATAACTTGCCAGTTATCCAGACAAATAGTTATGCTATGGTCGGAGACAGAATTCATGAATGATTCAACTGGATTTGATGTATATATAGATCAAAAACAATAGCATGCAAACAAAACGAGGACTTTGGTGCTATCATGCAATTAACTAGAAAACAAATGGCATTACAACGACTTTGAGAATGACATCAACAAATAATAATAACAAAGTATTTTATGAATCCTTCAAACCACCTCTACTAATTTAACATAAAGATGGATTAGTAAATAACAACTATTACTATTATAATCGATTATGTAACAACCATAACAATTATATACTTATAACATTACTATAATTTCAATTTTTTTGTGGTATTTTTGACATCAATATTTTAAAATTATCATCATCATCTTAAAATTATTATTATTCTAAGATAGATATTAAAAAATTATTTTATAATTTTTTAGTCATAATAAATTTTATTTTTTATAGGACCAATATTTATCTCTCTCGTACTATCCAAAGCCATGCTATATCTATCACCGTGATCCTGACGATGCCTACCTAATCCACGAACATCATCAAATTATCAATGCCAATAGAATTTTAATCTAAATTTAATTCATTATTTAACTTTAATAATAATAACAATAATAATATTAAAATAATCTATCTGCTGAGAAAAAATCAAATTTAACTATGAAAAATTTAAAAATGGCAACTTCAAAGAGGGGGCAGGTCAGAAAAGGGTTGAATTACCTATCAACACCTTCCCAAACGGAAAGGAGGTCAAGTTAATTTATATTTTTCTAATTTTTAAGGCACATTGATGGGGTCCAACACTTGATTAGACTAAACTATGATTCAACGGCGTCCGCACAACGCCACCTACGGCTATAAAACGTAAATAACGATGAACGGCGAAACAAGCCCACCGCAAAGTAGAAGTCTCCCCCGATTGACCGATCGTCGATCGATCGTTCTCTCTCTCTCTCTCTCTCTCTCTCTCTCCGTCTCTTTTCTTCGCTCCCCTTCTTTGAAATTTTCTCCCCTCCTCCGGTCCTCCGCTCGCGATTCCATCTGTTCTCTATAAAAACCCAACGTTGTTCTCGATCGACTGATCCCAATACTAATCCCAATTGGAATCCTCCTCTGTTTCGGTTTCGTCTTCTTCTCGATATATGTACGAGTGAGTAGTAGGTTGGGATTTGTCTTGATAGACTGGGGAGATATCGAGGAGGGGATGGCGAAGCTCTACGTTCAGGCGGTGCATCCGGCGGATCTGAACAAGAACACGGAGTGGTTCATGTATCCCGGGGTGTGGACGACCTACATCCTTATCCTCTTCTTCTCGTGGCTCCTCGTGCTATCGATCTTCGGCTGCACCCCCGGGATGGCCTGGACCATAGTCAACCTGTTCCACTTTGCGGTATGCCTTCACCTTTTCCGTAGCTGTGTCGTAAATTGGATATTATGATGAAAATTCTGATTTTTGATGGTGATTTCTGATGAATTGATGAATCCATGTTTTTCTTGTTATTTTTTTCTTAATAATGAGTTGGTTGAATTTGAGGGTTTCTGATTCTTTTTTTCGTGAATCTGGGGTCTAAAGATCCCTTATTTCCCTGATCGGGTGGGAAAGCGCTTTGCGTTTCTGATTATATCTGTTTGGGTGTTCACTTGTGGGGTTTTGAGATTTAATTGGCTTCCCGATTGGAAAAAGGGATAATTGGTGGGACAATTAACTGCTTTAATGGTTCTTCGTGGGTGATCTGTTCAAGAAGTGATTTTTTTTTTTTTTATGGAATTTGTTTGGGTATTCTTGGATTCCCAAATTAGCCATCTTGTGCATGATGCGGTTTTTTTTTAAAAACCAATCTTGGAAGGAAAACTGATTAATTTGCTATAAATCAGGGCGTAAATAAGTTTCTTTCCTTTTTTTGTTTGATACTCATGGTAATTGGGGAAAAAGAAATCTTTTTTTATGCATGTTTGAAATACAATTCTTATGGTAACTCTTCTTCATTTCTGTTCTAATTTTATCTGTTGTTTCATCTCTATAGGAGCTCATGTTCGAGGAATTTGATATGTAACTGACCGTGAGAAGCTCATGATTTTTTTCATTACTTTGTTTTTTCGGTCGTGGAGCTCGACTCTATTGAGTTTATGGCTTTATTTGTTTTCTTGATTCATCAAATTGGTGCTAAAAATTTCTGTCCTTATGCAATCATATGATGCATGCTTTACTTCACTCTATAGTGGGTTAGGAGATAATTTTTTCCTGAATTCAATGCAATATTAGAGTCTGAAATTGAGCCAGTGCAAGAGATAGTTCGTGGTATTTGTTTTTCCACTTATACCTTGGCACATTTCAAAAGTACAAACTTTTTGCCATAGAACTAGGTGCTAAGAGCATTGATTTGTGAAACTTGAAATAACCTATGCATAGACAGAAGTTGCTGGGCGTTCCTACGCAATTCAACATTAAACATATTCTACTGTTATGACTATATTGATGCATTTGAGCTTCTGAGAAACACAGTGCAGAAGGCTTTTTCTTGTATGTGAATGCTGTTGGAAAGGGTTGTATCATATGAGCTTGTTTGCGTTGCTCTCATTGGAACATATGTTTGTTCGACTCCTAGATGTGGAGATTGTTTCAATGAAAAAAGAAAGAAATTATATGTTTTGACATCTGGCTTTTTTTGGTTAAGCATAATTCATTCATTATTTTTTTACTCAGGCATTTGAATCTAATATTTTTTACATTGTACTTGTTAGATCAAGCCAATTCTTAAAATTTTCTTTGTTTTTACATGTTATTGGGTCGTATCACATTCTCAATCTTTGCTTTTTTTTAATTCCTACAGTTGTTCTGATTGAATCCTATATTGCAGATCACCTATCACTTTTTCCATTGGAAGAAGGGAACTCCCTTTGCTGATGATCAGGGTATTTACAATACTTTGACTTGGTGGGAGCAGATGGACAATGGCAAGCAGCTTACACGTAATCGGAAGTTTTTGACTGTTGTACCTGTGGTTCTGTAAGTATTCTTGTAATATTCGCTTTCCATTTGACTTCCAGTTTGTTGACATGTCAAAGCGTAATAGTTTGTTATATAATTGACTTTTTGAAACTCTAAAACGTATGTGGTATGGCATGCACGTGGTTCTGCTTTGCCTCATGTGTAAGTGCTTGTGCTTAATTTGCTGGATTGTATGCATGCCTTCTTTATACTCGGTCATAACTAGTATTCTATGTAACTTTTTTTTAAAATGAACTTTGGGGATAAAATGGACACCTGGTAGCTACAATATGAATAACTTGAAATGGGCTCTAATAGTTGATATGTGATGTGATTGACAGAGCTAATTAGTTTATGGTGAATTATGGGGTTTTGGGGTGTTTTTTTAGTTTCATTAGAAATTATGAGAAAATTCCTGCTCTTTTGTACTAAGACTAGTGTAGTTACTTAATATGTATTGATTTTGACCATATTTAGAGAGATTCGGCTGTGGTGAAGTATACAAGTAATAACAATAATCTCCTGTTGTAACATGCAGAATTAGATCTTCAATGTATAACTTATAATAGAAAATCATGTTATGAGAATTGGCGTGTACTATGAAGTGGTGGTATAAATACTTCAGATATCAGCGAAAATAAAGAAATCCTATGTGTCCTTTCAACTCATGGTTCTTCCTGCATGTCATTCTTTGGCTTTTGTAGCTTTGGAACTCCAACAATTTTGATTGGGGACCTTAGGAATCGAATACTTTCAATAAAGCTTTAGATGCATGGTTCTTAAATTGAAACTAGGCTCGGCAAACTACCGGGTTTGGGTTGGATAATAGCTTGAACTTATGTCTTACCTGGATCTGACATGGACCTGAATTTCAGGCAACTTTCAATGTTTGGATCTGACCCTGGTTTTAATTATATCAACTTGGAACCCACTTTCTTTGATTGAATTATTAATTGTAGATCGTATACTAAGGAATATTGGAACAAGGAGTTTTCAAGTTTTACATCCATAAAAGCTATGACTCTAAAAATTAAAAGAGCAAAGATGCCTTCTGGTATTAAAATAAGCTTGACTAGCATAGAAGGCATCACTCATCATATCTTGTCTTGTGATTTAAACTTGCATAAGAGTGGGTAGGGAAGGTGAGAGGGGTGGCTAGGTGGAAGGAGGAGTGATGGAGACCTTTAAGAGATGGGACTTAAGGTCCTAAGTTGTGCTGTTTAGGGTTTACAATTCACCGTGAGTGGTTTAAGAGACATACAGGAGTATGAGAAAATGAGTTGGCTGCCAGTAGGAAAATGTCTTTTTTGCAAGGGCAGGGTGATGGTCAGAAGGGAGAAAGAAAGCAGTAGGACTAACTCATTTTAAGGGTGAGAGTTTCAATTCAAGAAAAGGCAAAGGGAGTTAGAAAGGCATAGAGTGGAGAGAGAGAGAGAGAAGGATTGGGTCAAAGGAGTAGGGTGGGTGGTGGTTTTCTTTTCTTTTCCCTTTTCTTTTTTGAGTAACTATGTGAATTAGTTGCTATGCATCGAATCAACCTAAATCAATTAATGTGTATTATGTGTGTTATAAGTATTTTGATTCCCTTATTCAAAAGCCAATACTTCAGCATGTTAGTGGACAAAAAAGGTGCCTAAGCCTGGTTTTCTGTAACGGGTCTATTTTGGGTGGAGTGGATCTAGCAAATGGCCTAGACAAAAATTAACTATCTCTAATTGCTGTCAATAGGAGGTTAATGTTTGCACCTAGATCATTTTGTGAGTCTCTACTTGCAATTGGACCCATATCTTTTATATGTAGGACTTGATTGAAACAGCTTTTCTTTTCTTTTTTGTCTTTTATAATAATTGAAAATCAGGGATTGTTGGATATTTGTACTTTTGTATGAGAATGGAAGTTACCAGGTTGAATTTCATTGCTATGATAGAAATTTGTGTTAGTGTGTTATACAAACATATAACCTAGCCCCATTTATGTATATATCCGTGCATGCACAAATGCATGTATATATGCACATACATATGTAGATAACAACAGAATTATTCATCATAAACCATTTCGTGTCCGTTTGATTATCTGGTGTTTTCTTTATATGAAAGCAGAAACATTCATGTTAGTGTCATCTATGTGGTTCAATAGTGTATGCTTATATATGCTGATCAAGAAGGAAACATTTTTTACCACATTTTATTGAGTGCACAGAATACACTGAAACAAGATATTCCTTGTCATTAGCTGAAACATACTCTGGAATATGTCGTATAATTATTTGAGGGACAATGTTATAAGAAAAGGAGCATGGCTATGATTAGACTTGATCCTTGGTTAATCTGCAGTGTAGCTTAGGTCTAGATTATCTTCAGATTTAGTTGTTTTGAGTTTTTTTGTTTTTATTTTCAGTTACTTGAGCTTTAGGAGTTTTGTTTAGATCTTTTGGTAGAAGATTTGTTTTTTCCCCTATTTTCTTGCAATTTTCATACTCAATTTTGGGAAATTTTTTGTAGAGAAATTCTGTGTCCTGTTTTAGGAAGGATAGGCGTACAAAAGTTCTATCATAGCTCTAGTTTGGATTACTACCGCTGTTAGTCAGTAGGATTGCATTTTGGATTGATTTTGTTGGCTTTTCACATTAGATATTCTGGTGAAATGAATTTGCTGTTTTTTACAAAGTTTGAAGATATCTTATTTTCTTCCCTTTTTTTTTTTTTTTAAATTCTTATTGCATATTTAACTTAATCTTATTAAGTCTTTAGCTCTAAAGAGTGAGGGAAGGGGATAATTAAATTCTAGGTTGGTGATGATGAATATTGAATATATTGAAATTAATTTTTTTCTCTATTTAGCATTAAAGCTTTCGTGTCTGGTATTCTCTTTTCTCCACTTTTTACCCCTCCATAGCTCACTTTTGTTGATTTTTCTGTTCTAAAGAGTACAAACTAGATTCAAAAGTATTTCAGCAAGATAAATTAATCTTGCTGCCTGATTCTACAATCTCTGGATCATCTGCTTATTTAACATCCATTGTAATCTTAAATGGTTTTAGTTGGGTTCTTTCAAGTGTGAATAGAATGATGGACAGAAAACACATTGATGAATATAGTATAAACGCTTTGTCTTAAAACATTTGAGGCCTTTTTTGGAGGATTAAGTGAGAAGAGAACATGATGGCAAGGATAAGAGTGTTTCTTGTCATACTTTTTCTTCCTAGGGCTCAGCAATGGTACAGGTACATGTGTACCTTGCTAACCCTTGGCCAGTGTTGGAGAAATTATGCATATTGGTTGGTTCCAGATTTCCATATATTTGTCTATCTCTATGCAAGATAGAACTACTACAAATGTGTGGTAATAGGATTTTGCATTACAAAGTTCTACAAACAACGTTAACTTGTTTGATGCTTATTGCTAGCCTTCAAAGCCGATTAGTCATTGTATAAGTTTCTGAAGTTTTGTTACCACATCAATTTGGTGAATTTTCATATAATGTTTCTGATAATTGATTCTTGAAACTTTTTTCTTTCTGGATAAGAAAATGATGAATAACAACTGAGAAAGGGTGGGACAGAGTTTGATGTGGAACTAGAATGTAGTTAATGCAGTTCAGAAAGTTGGCTTTTCTAGGTGAACCGTATGCTTTGAGATGGGGCAAAAGAAATGTGCATCAAGAGAGACCACCTTTTGTCAATCCTTTTCTTCTTCTGTACATGTGAACCTTGACTCATTGATTTTTTATATGTTCACATTTTAGGTATTGTTTTACAACTTAGTTGGGTCCAGATCACAAGGATCTTACTTGAGTGGGCTTGTTATATGGGTAGGTCTATTCTGGATTTATCTGATTAATTAGCCTCAAATTAATCTGGTCTGTTTGCTTTGGCCACTATAACATGACATTAATAGTTGTGCCAAAGTTGGATCCAAATATAAGGATTGAAAATTTGAAATGCTTATGACACTGATGTAGTCCTACAACTATTGTTTGACGTAATTATGCTGCCATACAGGAATGATAGATAATGTGGATGAAAGACTTTCACTGAATAATTGGTAGGGAGCTGCTTGTAATACTATATTTTTAGTTGTTAGAATTAATTATATTTCTTTCTTTGATGTTTGCTAAATTTTTTTGTGCTTTATTCTGTAATCTGTTGGTATCAAAGGTTCTCAGCTATAAGAATAAACATGGTTTTAACATTCATGGAAGAAGTATCCCGATGCAAATTATATTTGCGCTTTCCTCTACGATAAGTTTTTTGTCCCATTGGGAAGATATTACATGATGGATTCATACGTCTTGTATTCATTAAAAATCACCAAAACATTCTTTCGCCGTGCCTTTCTTTTTTTGCCTTACATGGAGATGCTTGAATTTTCAGCAAAAATATAGTTGCAATCGTATCCTAAATTTAAAATGATCATGACTATTCTCTGTTAAAAATAAACTTACAAATTAGTCAGGATCTATTTTCATCTAATTATTGCTTCCTGCATTATATGCCCGGAGACCTTCAAACCAGAATTCTGAGCCTTATTAGACTGCCTGATGTTGTGGGGTTCCTTTATTTTTCCTGGCAGGTACTTGATAGCCTCACACACAACCGATTACCAGCATCCGATGCTTTTCCTCAACACGCTTGCAGTGATCGTGTTGGTTGTGGCCAAATTGCCCAACATGCACAAGGTCCGTATATTTGGAATCAATGCAGGTAATTGAGCGGTGGTGCTCGAAAGATATCACGGTAGACATCTTTTTGTCGATTGGATGGGGCTCAGCTTGGACTAGCAAGTAATCCTCAAGTCTTTTAGCGGATGGTTTGCAATCTCTGTACAGAAAGCACTCGGAGAAACTAAAGAATGTCTGTTATGCTGTCTGATAAATGCCTGTAGATTATCTTTCATGTTGCAATCTGTTTTCCATAAGAATCAGTGTGTGGGGTGTAATGTACAGTCTCTCTGTTTGGGAAGGACTTGGTTGCTATTTGTCGCGCTCCATTTTTTTTTTTTTTTTTGTTTAATCCACAGCCGTTTCTGGGCATTTCACGTGATGAACCAATAGTGGTGAACCTTTTCTTTCATCTTTCTTCTTTTGTCTTGATTTATAGTGGATGATTTGAACGGTATCTTAAATCAGCACTCAGTGGATAACAAACAATCCAACGGGGAAGATGCTTGCAAAAGTGAATCTGGATCGGTCTTTCGATCAGAGCTATCAAAATAGTGGAGGTTGCGGAAATGTATGAGTAAATATTCAATTCCTGGAATTGGTGGATGTTGAGATCATTACATTGATGGTTCTGGTTCTGCGAGAAGAACCTCTATGGGCGGTGGTGCAATGGCACGTGTATGCTCCGGCGGGCCCAGCCTGTTCTTAAGGCTATAACTTGCCATCATTTCAGTTATTGAGTAGACCCCATGCACGTAAAGACAAAGGAGGTGGGATTCGAAGGACTTCAGAAAGCCCCGTATTTGGGCGGAGGAGCCAGTTGTGTGTGTGTGTTCTTTTTTCTTCTTTTTTTTCCTGAGTTATCATAGCGTGGCGTATGGATATAAACTTGATGGAAGGAAGATCGTTTTTGCCAACCTGAGAGCATTATATTATAGAAAGTATATGAGAACGACTGCCCTACAAACCATGTTTCCACTATTTGACTTCTTAGGTAAGTAGACTCAAACTTTAGGTACCTGTTGGATGGCTTGGTGGTTTAAGAAATGAAGATTTCTAGCGTGTAGGATATAAATCCACATTCGGATACGAAACAACTCGATTTGGGACCTACATACTACGAGGGCGAAAGCTATGATATACGAGTCTATAGTTTCCAACATTGTGGTTTACATAAGATTTTCAAATACATGTAGTGGATTAGAATCTGGATGACTGGATTTGAGTTCAGATCTTGTATAGCAAACATATATCATTTTGCTTGTACATAATACAATATAAAATATTATTACATCGACCTGTTTAGAGATATAAATTATTATTTTCTGGAACAAATTTCTTTGAGGAGTCTATGCGATTTGAATTTGAGCATGTTACTCTGTTAGATTAATTGTATGTCAAGGCCGAAAACAGTTTTTGAGAGGTTGGGGGGTAAGCTCACACCGCTCAGGAAGTGCGGTGATGGGATACTCCCAGTCGCTCGCATATACAAACAAAAAGGCGAACTGTAGTTGCGGCTTTCAGTCACAGGTAATTAAACATTTTCCAAATCCAGAAGATCTATTGCCATATAACCCCAGATACAGTTAATTAGGAGCGGTATCTATATATATCCAAACAGTCTCCATGTAGTTATAACATCATCAGATATGTTACAGAATATGGACTTACCGCTGACCATAAGCAAGTTCCAGCGCTCTCAGTCATACATGATGGGAAGCAACAGTAGGTAATGACCTCGTTACCGTGTACTCATCAAGTTGGAATTCAATTTCAAATTTAATACTTTTTCTCTCTCAAAAGAAAAAAAGAAAAAAAAAAAAAAGAATCATGTTTTCGTATCATTCTCCAGCGAAGTATGCTGTAGTCCGACGGAACTTTTTCAGGCTTCTTATAGAAGGAATAGGGGAAAAAAAAAAATTAAGAAGTCCACATTCCATTCTACAAGGAAGGATCCACAAAAAATCCAATCAACACAAGTCCAAGATTGTCAGGAACTATTTGTTTCTTTCTCCTTCCGGATGCTTTCCCGGATTATGAGTCTTCACTTTCTTGTTATTATTCTTGTGGCCAACAAGTGCAAGCGGTTCGCCATGCACGCCTTTCGCAATAAACGTAGCGCATTTGGTTTTACTCCATCAATTAGCAAAAAAAAAAAAAAAAAAAAAAAAAAAAACAAAGCAATGAAGCATCCTGATGAACTACACTTGGAGTCCAAAATAACTAATACTCATTCTTTACAGAAATTTTTTTGAGTTCTATTAGTGCTACGCACCAAAAAAACTAATCGAAAAAAAATAAAAAGAGATAACAAAATAAGGAATAAAGCAAGAGATCACAGGGGAAAGAGAGGGGGTGGTGTGCCTGATCTTTTTGATCAATAAGGTATCCAGGGCATATGGCCTATATAAGAATGTCGGTGCCCTGTTTTCTGGAAGGTCTTCCTCACCAAACCTCCATCCTTAGAGCTCTGTGGCAAAGATTACCTCCTTAGAAACCTCTTGGAATTTTTCAGGATGTTGAGTGCGGACTGTTGTTTGCTTCTGAAGATCCTCCCGTTCCGTTCTATTCAAATTGATCAAGTAGCATCTTTCCTGGCGATGCGAAGTTTCATCCAATCTGCTTAAAGATTTCTCCTTAATTTACAACTTCTAAAACTCCACATATACTTGCACCAAGAGTTGTTTTTCTCCAGCTGACCTACCTAATCTAGCTAGGAAATGTAATATATCCAAAGCCTCCTATCACAATAATATTAATCTTTGATACTGACATTAAGCTGCACAAACCCTTGTTACTGAGATTAACTCTCTAATTAATTACGAAGAAACTATTTTGTCTCTGGGTGGGCTATGTACCCCTCAGCGCTGCTAAACTTGCGCGAATGCGCAAGCCTATGCACTAATGTTGCTGGCCGGCCATATTGGCTCTATGCAGGGTATGTAGCCATTAATTCATGGTATATACGCGTCCAACTCTTGCATGTCCACGTCAGCATGGACTTACAACGTGCATGGCTAGGCATATATTTTTCTCGTCTTTATTCATGCCATTATGTATCCCAAACTCATGCTCGACTACCATGACTACAAATTAATTGTAATGAAAATGAACACACTCATTTGTGACAAGCATGCATTGGGTTTGTTCGTTAGAACGGTTTAAAGAGAGCCTCTAGCCATCAGAAAATTAGTAGCATGCATCCATGTATCTTATAAGCATTTAAATACAGAACTGACGATTGTGTATGTCATTGAAACCATTTATGTGTGAGAATTCATATGTCATATCCTCGGTGCTCTAGAGGTCGACAAGGAAACATATATGACGCATCAAATTCTATCACTAAGTAATCTAGGAGGATTACCATAGCCATGATGGACTACTCTGGCCATCGAGAAAGATTTGGATAAGGTTTTGAAGCAAAATCCGATACATGAAATACACCATCATGAACCTTAACCCCTGGAGGGTAGAGCTTTCTCATTAATTTAGCATCCATATTCAGCATGTTAAACACCTAAATGAAAATCTCAATGAGTAATACAGTGATGCTGTAACCTCTAAGAGATTAGTTATATGCAACAAACATATTCCATGATGATATTTGGACTAAGGTATGGGCCGGTCAAAGTAAAAATTTTCTTTTCAAGAAAGATTTTGACCAGGTATAACTCAAAGTCCATGAAGATTAGGCAAAGTATTTGAAGATAAAGTTGATGTAACAGTCCATCTCCAATATATAGAATTTTAGCTTTTTTTGTGATTATTTTTATTAGTCATAACTACTCGAGAAAGATTGTAATTAATCCATGCTACCTAGCTAGAAGAGGAATCCAATCATGATTTTGTAAAAAGTACACCTCAAAGGTGTAGAAAAAAAGAGAGATTATAATCATTTTCATTTCAGTGAATGCAAAAAAAGGAGGCCTATAACCTTGCTTACACAATTGCAGTTATTTTTGGTATTCTTTTTGAGATTCAAGTTAAGTGGATTGAAGAATTTGCTTCCTTCTCTTTCTGATTATATCATTTATCATATTCATCATGATATATCTCATGATGGAATTATGATACCTAACTCTTCATTTCGATTTACTAAAGCTTATTAGTGAATTGTTTTAGGCAATTCTAGGCACAAATGTCTATTAATGCTGATTATCCAAACCATACTAGTTATGTTGATGAGCTGGTCCTAATTAAGTTTGAGATCCTCAGAATGCGAAACTTAAGTTTGATACAGTTACCTGATGCACAACAGGAAAGAAACACATCCATGTATATATGCAATTTAACGAAGTGAAGAAGATGCACAATATCTCTTTTGCTTTTTCTCCATTGTTTTCCGTTCACAAACCGTCTTATGGGTACATTTGAAATCTAATTATTAGAAAGATGAAGGATGAGATTTTCCACTCTCAATAGTGCCATCAGATTGCTCTCCGACTTAAGGAGACTTACCTGTATGTTTCATTATGCCTAGACTACGCATGGAAGGATTTGCAAGAACTAGATAGGGCGCGTCTGTGGTCTGTAGGGTTTTATGAAGGGCCTTCAAAGTAAAACCATTGATTACTAATAGATTTTTTTTTAAAAAAAAACATTAACTTAAACAACTTGATTGGTGGTATCGCAAAAGCAGCTCTTTAGCATCACATTTAAGAGTATGATGCAAATCTTAAAAGGCTTCCTGAACCAATTGAGTTAATTCTGATTATCAGCCATCAACATGAAGCCGGTTCTCCGTGGCTTCTTAACCAGAAAAACTTGTGCAAAAGAAAGACTAGCCACGGATCCTAGATGACCTGAAAGCAACCTGGCATTGGGCAAGAAAAGAAGTTTATAGTTTAATGTCCATTCATGCAACAAGTCATACCACAGAGAAAGGATTCCCAGCTGGTTCCACCTAAAATTTAGTCAGATGGCCACACGGCAAATAATGGTTAAGCTTTTATTATTAGAGTCATGAATCAGAAGTTTGAGCTATTATAGGTCGACCTGACTGTATTTTGTCAGGTCTAGTTCTTTGATTGATAGCGAATGGATAACTAAATACTAGCCCATGAGCAGCGAATTGGTTCCCAGAACTAAATAACAATTTTGGTCCACAATATGAGAATCATTAAGGCAATCATGTGTGATTCGTTCCATGCAGTCAATGAGCAAAGCCAAGAACAGGCCATTTGCAGCGCATTTCAACACTTACAGTTTCTGCAACGAGTTTTCATGGAATGAGCCCTCTTGTACCTTGATTCTGTCATTTAACGAGTCTCTTGGCTTTTACATAAATATCCTTGTGAATTAATCATTATCATTGGTTTATTTCACTTGCCTATAAGTACTTTCTTTCTTTTCTGCTTGAATACTTTACTCATGGTATAAATTTATGAAATCTTTTTGTTGACGCAAGACTGAACCCTATGTCCTAATAGATCAAAATCATTGATAGATCTGCTCAATCTAGCTAGCATGCTAGCCACCTAATCAACTATTGTTCTAGTTCCCCAAAAAAAAATCGCCTAAGAAAAACACAGATTAAGCACCATTCTTGATTGTTGCTTAAGCGTGGAATTGACACCTCACGGTTACGGATACTATTTAATATTCATACCGACATCAGGAAGCCAATCTTTATGAAAATAAATGAAAACATATCAACAATAATTCTCAACAGAAATTATGTTTAGTTAGGACAAAAATTTATAAGATCTTAATCTACTTAAAAATTTATAAGAACTTAATTTATCTGAAAGCATTATAGGAGAGGAATTGGGATTAATGGAGGTAGCAATTGAGAGTAAATAGATGAAAAGTGAACTTCTTGCAGGGTGGATAAGATGTATATTTAGAGGAAGATTTTGTCTAAAATCAAATGTATGCTGAAGCTCTCATCCAATTACCGTGAAGCACGCCATGATGAGGTTGGTAAAGCCCAGTTATCACCTATCCTGTAGCTACTATTTATCACAGCAACTGAGGTGTGGGTGCAATAACGTTTTAACCTAAAATCCTGTGTGAGAACAAACAAAGAAGAGCAATAAATGGACAAAGAGGAGGTTTTTGGCACAAAAAAATACGTGTGATGAGGAGGCCTATGCAGTCGAGATCATAAACCGTGCAGTGAGGTGTGCAAGACATTCTTAGGATAATATCAAGGTGGTAATACCACATTCTAGGGTGCTTCACCATCCCTAACAAAGTATTATAATCGACAATGGAGTTATTGATTTAATGGGGGTTGCATCAAGAAAGCAAGGGAATCATTCCTCAGCCCTCATCCCTAGGGGAATGTTTATGGGTCCCCCACCTCCTCCAAAAAAGGGATGAATGTGTTGGGAGGGGAAAAGTTTGGAGCGGTGGGGGGCTGAGGAGGGGTAATCATACATGGAAATGGTGTGAGTGGGTGCAGGAATCATTAGGTGAGAACTTTAGGTTGCGGCAGGTGAACTGGTCTCGAATTTCCATCGATCAGAGAGGCCATACATCCAACCTGGTTTTTGTTCGATCTCTTATGAGAACATGGGGGATCATAAAGGCAAGGAGGGTGAAGAGGGGGCTGTACCTTTTATTATGTTATAATAATGCACAAGTGCCTGCATTACCACCTCCAAATGGCCTAACATATATAACATCTAATACCATGTGAGGTGAAAAGCCTTTGAGAGAGTGTGAGTGCGGTCATACCAACCTATCTCCCCTCCTCTCATCTGCTCTTTGTGCTTTCATGGCTGGAAGAATCTTGGTTGGATGATGAGACATGACATATCAGACCTGCTACAGAAATGGAGAAACAAATGACACACACAGAGCCAAGAAAAAAGACACTAATACATAAATATTACACTCGATCTCCTCGTTTCATAATATAAATAAACAAATAGACAGTTCTTTTTTTTTTCCCCCTTTTCATAGTCCATACAACCTCTCAAACTCCACAGTTCTCTACAATACCACATTATTAATTTCCAAACCCATCAAAACATATAACACGGGTGAGCCGTGTCCATCCTTCTCTCTTTTACCCTTTACCATCGAGGCAGTGGTGCAGCAATCCCTTTTAAGGTATAAGAGTTATATCATCTCCCATGTTACTATAGGCCTCTTTTCTTCACCATCACCACACAGCCAAAGTCGGCTTTGTAAGCACAACCTTCTGAAGCCAACCTAAAAAGAAGCTTCACATGTCCACAGTGATTCGTGAATAGGAGAAACTAAAAGAGAAGCAAAGAAAAGGGGAAAAAGAGATCAACAGAAAAGAAGGAAAAGAGAAGGGACTCCATGCATCCTCTGTCTGCTGTTAGTGCTGAACAAACTCCAAACAAAGCCATTCACCACCAGCATCATCAGAAAAACAAAATGGATAAATAAACACAAACTCTTGTTCATTTTTCTTAGACTCCTAGCAGCCTTCTTCTTACTTGTCCCTATCCTTTTAATTCTACCAGGACCCTCCACCACCCATCATACCATTCCAAAACCCAGGTTGATCCCCGCCTTGGCCTCCATTTTGCTCAAACTCGGCGGCAGTGCTCGAAAGGACCGGCTTCAAGTTCTCGAAAGGGAACAGCAGCCTCCCACCAGTGCTCTCCTGCACCCCTTGCAACACCCCAGCACCACTGCTGCCTCCTCCCCCTCCTCCAACACCATCCAAGGGGAATCCAAGGGCGGGTGGCCTGAATTCCTGCAGTCCGACTCCAAACCCAGCGGGGTACTCTGGCATCGGCATCGGCACGAAGGGCCCCAGCCCCCTTGCACCCATCCCACTCCTCAGCAGCTCCATGGCAGAAAGAGCTCCAACAGCAGTGCATGGATTGTTGCCACTATTACCGCTGCTGCTGGTTTTGTTGTTGGTGCTGCTCTCCAAGTGGGGGAAGTCATTGAACTCGGGCAGGCCGTGATGGGGGAAGGCCAAGTTGAGGTCTTGGCCCTCATGGAACTTTGGGTTCTGAGAGGAGGTGGAGAGAGAGATGGGGGTTGTGGTGAGCTCAGGTGGCAGCTTCCTGGAGGTGGAGACTGCGGATGCTGTTGCTGTAGCTGCGACTGTGGAGGAAGCGGTGGAGGCGGAGGTAGAGGTGGTGGCGGAGGTGGAGGAGGAGGAGGAGGACCTCTTGTTCTTTCTAGAGCCACCGCCAACCGGGACATTCCTGAGGGACCCACCCTCAGTCCAGTACCTCCTGCAGGTCTTGCAGAAGTACCTGGGCTGGGTGAGGCTGTAGTTGTTGTAGTAGCAAAACTTGGTGTTGGTGGAGTTGCACCTGGGGCAGTTGAGCGCTTGCTCCTTCTGGGGCCTGGCCCTCCTCTCCATCATCTGAGGCCTGGTGGTGCTGGTGGTGGCGGAGGACACCAGCTCCTCCATGGGCTTCACCAGCCCTATCTCCTATTGGGCACCACCACAACCCCATGGGGACAAAGAGGAGAGAGAGTAATATATATCAGGCAAACAAGCATATATACCTATATATAGAGAGAGGTAGATAGATAACAGCTAGCTAGCAACTATGCAGAAAAGATCTTGGAGAACAAACAAAAACAAAAGAAAAGCCTAGGAGAAAGAGGATCAAAAGATAATAAGGGAGGAGGGATGGGAGACAGATAGCAAACGAAAAATGAAAGAGAAATCACATATATACATGCACTTTGTACATCATAAGAACAAAGCAAACCTTTTCATGCCACTGCTTTATTGCACAAGCTTAAAAAGGAGAGAGATAAAGGAAGAAAGGAAAGGTGGGGAAAAGAAAGTGGTGTGCTGCTTTCAAGGATTAAAGGAGGGGGGAGACAGGATTAAAAGGCTTAAAGCCAAAGGAGAAAGTAAAGGGTGAAAGGGTGAGAAAGAGAAGATGATGCAGTAGCTTCCTCAGGAGATCTCTAAAGGGGCAACAGCCACCCCCAATCCCTCCCCCATGCCAACCCCAAAAAAAAAAAAAAATCTACATCAATTTCATCAACACAAAACCCCGATAAAATCAAAAAAAAAAAGAAAGAAAAAAAAGACAATCTCCCAAATCCGCACCACCCAACACAACCAAGAACAAGAGAAACAAACAAAGAAGAATACTAGATCAGGACTCGATCAAGCTGCTAGATCTTGTTTTCAGGCTTCTTACCTGATGCCACTGAGCAGTATCCATGCGAGATTTCCTTGTGAGACTTGGCTGATGGTCTCCTGTGATCCAGAGAAGAAACAATTCCAAGCTCCGCCTCTTAGAAGAAGGAGAACAAGACCAGGGAGCTTTTCTCACGGAACGAATGTCTTCGGATGGCCCGAGTGGAATTGTGATGTGCTGTTGCCTTTCATATCTGAGAGAGAGAGAGAGAGAGAGAGAGATGTGGTGATAGATTCTAAAATAATATTATACTAAATTTTACACTTATATTTCTACTTGCGTGGGTGGGAGTTTGTCCATTGCTGCCTGTTTCGCCGTGCCCATTTAGGCTGTGAGTCGGCCACGGAGGGTGGACAGGTGTGTAAATGGACTGGGTCCCGGGCCATCATTCCGTGGACACTGACACTGCGAGGCGGCAGGGTCCCACACGTGTGTGGGATGACGTGGCACGTGCGGCCAAGAGTGGGGCCCACCGTCCAAAAGCGAGGCCACGCGGACGGGGCCCACCGGGGTTAGTGCGCGGACGAAAAATCGGGCTGCCGCTGATGGAGACACTTCCCTTCCCTCCCCCCCCCCCCCCTCCATTTACTTACTCAATGGAAGGAAGAAAGAAAGAATAAGAGAAGGGAAGGCGGAATAATGTTATGCAAGTCCTCAACTAAAATTCCTTTCCCATTCAAGGACGGTGACACCAATTGGACTTTGAAAGGTGGCCGGTGTGCTCCGCTTGGCTTTGATGGCTGTAGCTTAGCTATATTTGTACCTGTAATTGACGCCATATCCATCACGGCAAGTGTGGTGCATGGGATTTTATCCAAGAAAAGTGGCATTTATTTACTACGTATAATTCTGATCTTATCCATGAAGATTTATGATTATGAATTTAATAGTGTATTAATTTCTTCTGGTTAATATATTTCTGCAATCATTTGTTAAGAGGGAAAGAAAGGCTATGGTTCGCACAAGGTATGGAAGTCACCAGCTTCATGGACACAAGTATAAAGGAGTTTGAAGATAAAGCAACTACAATCATGTTCGACTAGAATTTAGTACATGCAATGCATGTGAGAGGTTGCATGCCAAAAGTGGCGTAAACATGGGGATCAAAAGACATCATGCACTTTTTTTAATTATGAACATACAAGAAAATATTTTTGGTAGGAAAAAGTTCAACTCTTTGCGTTGAGTCCAACCCCAGCTTTCGCATTATATATATATATATATATATATATATATATATATATATATATATATATATATATATATATATATATATATATATATATATATATATATATATATATATATAATTTTTTGGGAATAATTATTATAAATCATATTCATGACTGATTCGATCCTACGATTTTAATTGAGTCGTTTCATACCATCCTCGGGGAGGAATATGCTCATGGAGGAGCGTTGAGATCCGAGTTTCATGATGTGCATTCAGAAATTTGTGGATGTAACAAGTCCCAAATTTCGGCCCAAAAATGGTGATTTGTCCGCATGTAACATGGACGACTCATGGGACAAACTGGAGTTTTGAGCAATCAATTTGCGAAAGCAACCAGGGAAGGTTAATTATGTGTGCTTGTAGGTCAATTGTTAGGACAAGAATGTATCAATATCATGGAGTGGAAAGATCACCCATTAATTAGACCACCTACACCAATATCAGGTCTCTGACAATTCTTGTCTTAACCATGAGTCAACAGCATCCATACATGTTGATCCCACCAATAAATGGTGATATATGTAACATATTTTTAGCACAATATGATAGCAATGCACCACCATTAGGGTTTGGACTCTAGATCTCTTCCAAGCAAACTTTTGAGATTGAATAATTTGTTCTATTATCTGCTGTTTGTCACATCAATCAGTAAACCTTCACTTAAGGACCTAAGAGGGTCCTCACTAAAAAGTTATGGATCGGAGGATTTTCATGCTAGGTCGTGGTTGGTCTGGCATTTATGCGACATAATCCCTTTTAAACACCACCACCCCACCCCCTTTTTTTTTTTCTTTGTTTTTTCTGTTTTTAATAGCCTAATGAGCATTGCATGACCATATAAAGGAATTTGAAAGAGGGCAAGTATGATATTTTAGAAAATCACTTCTTTATCTTTTTTGATTTTTTTCTCTACTTAACGTTGGTAATTCAAATAAACAAAAACAAATAATTTCTTTGATTTTTTAAGTTTATTCTAATTTATATCTTCATTTTTTATCCTGAATTCTCAAAAGTAATAAACCATGATGGTTCTGAGCTAATTATAGCTAAATTATAATCTTATTGACTTTAATCAAGAAATATCATCCTATGCTAGCTAAGTTTTAGCATGATTTTTCTTTGTTTGCATAATGTTTTATTAAATGCATTTGTGCTTGTTGATATGGATGTATATTGAAGAAGCATAAACTAGGGTTGAACTGCAGTTGGACCTCTCACGATAAAATTTATTATGGCAGCTATAGCACCTTTATTATATGTACATGATTTTGTTCTTCAATTGCTCCATTGCCTTTAATAGTTATTTGCATAAAAATAGTAATTCATCATGTTTTTTAAAAATTAATCAAGTCATGAAATTTACTTTAAAGTTTTAATTATCTTAGTCATTCTAAGAAGTTGAAAAGTAGTATCAAGCCATGCATTTTGTTCAACCTAGGGGAACAACAAGACAAGCATAAGCAAAAATGATGGTTATAGATATAATCATGTAAAAATTAATTGATATAAATGTGTATACTCTTTTATATATATATTTTGGATTAATATTTTTTACTTATTGCTGATTTAGATATAGTTAAAAGTATTATAGTGTCTTGTATTTGGAGGATAGATTGCTAAAAGAGCCTCTTTACTTGAGCTCTTGGCTTGGGGGTTGAAGCCTACAATAGGGGTTGGAGGATCATATTGTGGGTCGAAGCCATCATGGATGGAGGACCTGAGGAGAGGCCTCATATTGCATCTTGACTAGTCTATTTAGGTGCATCGGAGTGGAGCCCCAATGAAATTTTTTTGAGGTATCTCCACTAATAATGAATCTTTCTTGATCATCTCTACCATTGGATGCAGGCCACCGGCTGGCCCACATAAATCTATTTATCCTTCTCTAAATCATTCGATAATGTCTAATTCTTTCTATTAGAAGTATCTTTCTTATGTAGATTAGATAATTTACGATTCCGTCTATTATACCACTCTGTGGTATGTTTCATTGTGTAATATTTTTTTGCTGTAAAATAAACCTTTTTCTTATAGTGAAATCCAATCCATCGGGTTTTCTTACTATTACTAAGTGTTATTGCCGTAACAAAACAAACAAGTATTTTGGTTCATTCCAAATCGCGATCTTTCTTTAGTACTCGAGATTGGTCTGAAATGGAATGACTCTTTTTTTTTTTCATTCTAACTCTAATGAAATAACTCGATTCTTTTTATTTTATTTCTGAGAGGGTCAGTCGGTATAGTACAAGAAAAAAGTTTCAAATTTTTTTTGTATAGAAAGATATAATATTTAATTAATATTTTAATTTAGTAATTATTACTATTTAATTACTTGACTTTTGACTTTTTTTATATGTTATAATTATAATATTTTTTTATTTTTATTTTTTTATAGAATATTTTTATACTCTATTTTATAGAGTATAGAGATAAAGTATAGAGAAACCGAGACAAAGCGGTATAATTTAGTTTGTGTAAGAGAACCCTCTGTCTACACCATATCGAAATAAAAAAAAAAAAAAATGTAAATGGAATTCCGTTAAATGAATCTTTAAACAAGACATGCCCCACAGCAAACAAACTCTAAACTATGCGGTTTGATTTGATCAAAATAAATTCTTATTTTGCCTAATAAGTTCTGGATGAATTGACAATTCCAATTCGAATCGAATAATTCAGCATATTCCACATATATTTATATTCCACAATAATAATTAATAGGAGTACATTTATGTTTCTGCTTCACGAAAATGATATTTTCTGGGCATTTCTGATAATATCAAGCATTATTCCTATCTTGACATTTGTAATTTTCAGAGTTTTAGCACCGGTTAGTGAAGGACCAGAGAAGCTTTCGAGTTATGAATCGGGTATAGAACCCATGGGGGATGCTTGGTTACAATTCCGAATCCGCTATTACATGTTTGCTCTAGTTTTTGTTGTTTTTGATGTTGAAACGGTCTTTCTTTATCCATGGGCAATGAGTTTCGATGTATTAGGTGTATCTGTATTTATCGAAGCTTTCATTTTCGTACTTATCCCAATTGTTGGTTCAGTTTATGCATGGCGAAAAGGAGCATTGGAATGGTCTTAACTGAATATTCAAACAATCAAAATAAAAGGGAAGGAAAAGATTACATTGAGACAGTTATGAATTTGATTGAGTTTCCATTACTTGACCAAACAACCTCCAATTCAATTATTTCAACTACATCGAATGATCTTTCGAATTGGTCAAGACTCTCTAGTTTATGGCTGCTTCTATATGGTACCGGTTGTTATTTCATTGAATTTGCTTCATTAATAGGCTCGCGATTCGACTTTGATCGTTATGGATTGGTACCAAAATTGAGTCCTAGGCAAGTGGACCTAATTTTAACAGTTGGCATAGTAATAATGAAAATGGCTCCTTCTTTAATGAGATTATATGAGCAAATGCCTGAACCAAAATATGCCATTGCTATGGAAGCTTGTACTATTATAGGAGGGATGTTCAGTACTGATTCTTATAGTACTATTCGGAGAGTCAATAAGCTAATTCCTGTTGATGTCTATTTGTCGGACTGTCCACCTAAACCAGAAGTAGTTATAGATGCTATAATGAAACTTCGTAAGAAGATATCTCGAGAAATCTTTGAAGATAGAACTGTGTCTCAACAGAAATATATATATATATATATATATATATGTATGTATGTATGTATGTATGTATGTATGTATGTATGTATGTATGTATGTATAATAGAATGGTTAATTTTTCTTTATTGGTTTATCTTGCGATATCTATTAAATACCATATCAAGTATTGACATATTGGACACTAAAAGTCTCAATTCTTATTTTACTATCAAATTACGATCTTTTTCAACATATATAAAAGAATGGTTAATTTTTCTTTACCATATGAATTGATATCTTTTACTAGTAACCATCAACTATATTTCAACATCTTGATTTGGTGGAGATCTCCAAAGACTAACATAATTTTGAATATTCTTCGACCTAACCATGATAAACCATTGTCTTTCTTCTCGATCATCATTAAAATCATAAAAATTGAAAGGTTGAAAACCTTGGTTAGATTTTTAATATGAATATAATGACTTGGTAGGATATGGAGAACAAAGTCTCTTGCGACATTCTAAAAAAAAAAAAATTATTGGGCTTATTGACTCTTCTATCCCTGAATTAGTGTCCACATGCTGACCGATAATCAGCATCACCAATTAATCAATGCTATCCTTGAATTGGCATCCACATGCCGACTGATAGTCGATGTCACCAATTAATAATCGGTATCATCGATTAAACGATGGTTACAGCAAACTTCTAAATAACGACAGACGATGATGAGTCGAGTGATGACTCTCAGTTGATTGAGCCGAGTGTCAACTAGTTTTGTTGCTAGACTCATAGCTGATAAATTCTGCAGACAACCAACCATCAATCGATCCGTCGATTGACAGTCGGCTCTCTTCAACCAAATCTACATCAAACGAAATGAAAGATCAATTAGAATATCAAAATCGTCGATAGCCAGTCAATTAACGAGTATGCCGATATACCATCAGCATAATAACGATACTGATATATAATCAATATGACATGTATTCTTAGTACAAAATACGCATAACGGTCTTTCCACCACCATATAATGGGCATTGACTGCTCCTATTATTCCAGAATAAACGGGATCCCATGGTTTCTAACCGTTATCAGTGGTTACTAATTTTTCATCTATAAAAAGGAAGGTAAATGAAATCTATTGGTAAGACAATCCTAGGTACTATCATTCTTTTCACATATTCAACCAAATTCCTCCTTATCAACTTAAGCATTGGAGGGTTCCACCAAAATGCATTCTAGTTAGAGCGGATGCTGTTTTGCATGCTATTTTCTTGGATGACGACAGGCATAGGAATTTGGCTGCAACAACTTCCTTTGTATTTTAGATGTAGCAAGGCACAACAGTTTAGGAAAACCAAGCATCCCACTCGGCTCTTCCATCAGTTCATGCGGGTTGGCTAACTAATCCACGGAGAGAATTTATAGTATGGAAAGTCAATTTATGGAAAGAACTTCTCATGTCCTCTTTGATAAGATGTAGGTTATTCTAAAGCACTAGATTGTCATGACAGTGTGCTTCACCCTTAGCTTCAAACTTCCAACGATATGGTTGGATATGATCATTTGGTCAAATTTATCCACCAACAGCTCAACATAATTCTTATTTATTTATTTATTTGCTTATTGTTTGCGTAATTAACGAGCTAAGGCTGGATATGAAGGGCCAAAGGCTCTTTTTGATACAAGGTTCTTAGATTAGTCCAAATAGAAAGGAGCACCAACTGCTCAGCTATTGCTCCATGCCCATGACCATGAGCCACTTTGTGAGGACTAATTTAACCAGAACCCAATGGGCTCATGTAACCCAAAATAAAAAAACAACAGAGCGAAAGGGATTCCATACAAGTGTAAAGCGTCTCCATGTCTTACCCCTTGCATCCGAGCACAACTTTCTAAAACTTTGGCACGGTCTCATACATAATATGCTTCATAGAGATTTATTGGCATCGTTTTGTTTATATTAAATGGCATACGGTAGTCCTGCCACTCCGAGAGTCCGCATCGTTTGACACTGCCTTGCCTTAGGAGTCAAAACCTTCCGCACATTCTTCTTCAACCTTTATTGGTCTCGTAAAGTTTTCTAACTTCTTTTCTTCCCCTAACAAGACATTTATGGGAAGAATACTGTTTTCTGGTATATATAGATTGAAAAAAAAATTCAACATCAATCTCAATTTTTAGCTTCCAATTTGATTTGTAATTTTTTTTTTAAAAAAGAAAATTTTAACCATCCACATAGAAATTCATGAGAGTTAACCGGGTGTATCCCCAGTCCCCCCACATCCTCATCTCTAGCCCTCCGTTTTACCCTCTCCACATAAATACTTCCAAAAAGAAACTTTTTCTCTTGAAAATCTCTTCATTTTTTGTTTTCTTCCATCTAGGTTGACATTTAGAAAGGATACCAATTCAATTTTTAAAACCTAATATATATATATATATATATATATATATATATATATATATAATCAAGCCCTATAAAAAGCTAGTTGTCTTTCTTTTCTTTTTCTCTCAAAAAGATGAACGGTAAAGGACGTCCAACGCTATACACCACTTGGTCCTGTAGCTGGCTAGAAATCTTTCTGGTTTTGAAAAATGTGGTCCCTACATCACCCAAAAGCATAACATGAAAGAAATGTTTCCAAAATTTTAAGAATATTTAACAAAATGTTATCTTTCTTTTCCGAACCCCACGCTTTGAGAGGCCGACAAGGACGAGAGAAAGTCTATGTTTCAACCGAGTTGGGCCGATTCTGTCCACCTTGAGTTACCTTCTTCTCCCCACCACCACTCCATTGTCCTGCCGATCGGACCCACCGGGCCCCATCAACTGTGGGTAGTGAGGTCCAACAATATCCCTCTCCAAATCTCACCTAACTTGACCCTTCCAGTCATAAGAAGATATCAATTCGAATGCAATGGACAAAAACTAACATGGTGGACCCCAAACTTTTCTCCTCCTTAATCGGGTCAGCCACTATAAAGCAACAAATATTAAAACGTACACTAAAAGCACAAACTAAGGTACTTCTTTGGTCCTTTCCATTCACTTATAAAAGCATTTACATCTGTATATTTCCAATCGATACAAGAGAGAATGGCTGATAATCCGAAAAGGAATGGACAGCGGTCAAACTTGGCTCTCTTCGCCATCTTCTTTGCAACTGGAAGGTCATTAACAAAGAAGAGAAAATAAAAGTGATGTACTGGTTGCTAATGCGCCTGGGTCCCATCTCTGTCATCCACCAACCCACCTTGTTGGATTAGGTTCACGAAGGAGTCTTAAATTATTATTCTGCATTAAAAAGATTCATCATTATGACCTGGTCCCGCAAACTGAGTTCTCACTTGGGAGAAGCCATGGTGTTTTGGAGAACAAATTGGCTCAGTCATTCAAATTGCAAATTCTAATAAATTTCTGAACAGCATTTTTGGTAATTGGTTCCTTGTATAAAAATAGCCTTCTTCGGTCATCGAGCAACAGAAATAAACCAGAAGAAGGAATGTAACTAGCAACTTATCATGTGGCAGCAGCACACTACAATAAGAGATGATGCAGTCAGGGACACAGAATGATTCAGGAACACGGTGATAATTTAATGGATGACAAAATCGATCATAAAATCTGCGGTGACTAAAAGCTGGTTTCATGGTTATATATGATCATTAACCATTCAAGAAAAAAACCTTGAATGAAAAAAGAAAATGGATGAGTAACATTACAAAAATTAAATGAAAATTAAGGAAAGAAACAGAATGGCAAATAGGTTAAGATTACCTCCTTATAAAATTGGTTGCAGTCAATGCATTGCCGAAGTCTAAGTTCCGGTTGATGAGGCAGTCAGGAATGACTTGGGAGACCGTTGAAGCTGCCATAGCTTCCTCCGTGGTCAGTGTTTCTCAATGAAGCTCCCAGTGCATTTTGTGCATCCTGACATAAGCCGTTCCTCAGTAATCTTCAACTCGAAGGCCTCAATCACTGTAATGAATAAAGCACATGAAAACCGAAGCACTAGTAGAACTTTCAAAACATAAATTAGCTTTTAGGAAGCTCTGAAGTCTTTTCCTCTTATATTTCGCTCAAGGATAAAAGTAGGTGCACAGAGGCTTAAAACGAGATAATGTATTGTAAAAACATTGACAGCCTCCAGAAAATCCTTGCATGATATTAGCTGACAGATTTTAAAAATTCTTATTGATATGTTCAGTAATTAATGGCCTATAATTTAATTTCAATTATAACCATCATCAACAAGCCTTATAGCAACAATTGGGAGAGTGGCAATAAAACTTGTTCATCATGGGATAAAGAAACCCAGGGAGGTTCAAAACCAAATCAGTGTTGCAATGTCATCAAAGCCGTGACATTTCCACTGTCCAAACCAAGGGGCTAAACAAGCAGAAACCATCAAGGACTTCCATATTCAAAAGAATAGTTTATGACAGACCAAGTTATTTTTCTTAGGCGAAGAAGCCCTTGCTGGTAACCAGACCCAATGCTCAATGCTGTATGGTTGATGTCAGGAATGACGACAGGTTATGCTGAAAGAGTTTAAGAAGTCAAAGACAAAGATTTCATCGAATAAACCAATGACAAGCTCATGGATATGACCCTTTTCAGTGGTGATAATCACAATGATGTCTTACATCATCTTCTTCCTTTAAAATATTAAATTTGGATCATAATTTTGAATATCAATGGAATGACTTGTTACAAGGAAATTTCTGAGAGAAACTCAGAGCTATAGAGGTTGAAGGAGAAAAGTTCAAACCCAACAAAGCAATGACCCAGACTTTACAACAACCCAACAAAGCAACGACCCAGACTTTTCATGTTGAAAACCATACATTTTTTATCACATCAAACCTAGCATTTCCTAAGATCAACTCAACGTTTCAAATTTCCACCAATCAAAGCCAAATCAGGTTTTCTTTTACTTCAAAAACATTCTTGGCTTAGAAACATCTCGTTCCTCAAAAGGATAATCAATCACATGTTCCCATAATAATATCCAACTTCTTGTTTTCTGTGTCAGTTTCAAATTAAATATTTTTGATCCTTTTACCAGAATAACTACTGCAACACCAATGTTTATTATCTCAATCAAAAAAGCACCAATATTGATTATCACTCGTTTTCTTTGTTATAATTGAATTATCACAAAGATTCAAGGTCATGATACATTCCTGACATCGGTCATTGCATCACTATCGATCTATATAGTCATGCCATACCAATGCCACCATCATCAATTTGAGTATTAATAAGAAAACTGTTCAATTTGAGTTGCATATTTTTCTCATATCTAATTATGTATTCCATTTTCCAGAGGAAAAATATGTTTTCTCAGGACATATTTGTATAAGATAAAATGGCACTAACAACATTAATGTCAGATGCAATTATTTCTTTGCAAGCTTCTATTTTTAATTTGTCTCCCTTTTTCTCGCAGTTTTAAGATCTTTATACAAGATTGAACAAACAGTTAGGAGAAGATGAAAGGTGGTTCCAGCATGTGAAAGCTATGATGAAGAACAAGCAGAGACCAAGCCACAAAACTAACATTAAACTCTAAACTATCTGCTTGAAGTCTCACTGCATATTATCTCCTGCCACTGGATAGCTTCGTTAAGAAACAGAAACAGTCTGGTCAAATCCATGGTGGCCACCAAATCACCAAATTTATTAATATTTTCACCAAATGTTGAAAGATTATTGTAGAAGCTCCAAACATCTCACACAATGAGCATGATGCATGGTTAATACTGACGAAGGGTAAGGTCAAAATTGATTAGACATCTGTCCAAAATGCATCTTCATCCTAGCAATATTAGGGGAATTAGTGAGTTCCATGAAACATTAAACTAAAAAAAAAAAAAAAAAACTCAAGAGAAAGCCCTTGGAGTATGTGAAAATCTGTTGATAAACCTGATGCTACTCAGGGTTAAGGTAGGGGAGCAACATTTAAGGTAACAAAAGATGAGAGTAGATAAGTCTTATCAGTGAGGATGTAAAATGCACTCTTAAATGATTGCACCAATTGATGATACAGATAAATTATCTCTTGCTCTAAGCAGCAACAGCTATCACACATATTGGATACCTTCCATTTAGGAGTTAATTATATGATCAAGTGGCCAATGATGATATGTGGAGAAAATGTTATTATACTCCTCATATTCTCTGAATTATTGAAAAAATTTCCCACTAGTCATGATTTAGTACTGGCAAAACTTCAACAAATTATTCCTAAATGCTCAACCTAGTAAAGAAGAGACTAAGTAAATAGTTTTGATGAATATTAACAGATTAAAACAGCTATTAAGAGTTACTTCATATGTTTTTGTTATTCCTCCCTTTTTGTTGTCATTCTTTTGCATCCACTAGTACATTTATGTATCAATTGATTTATACTTTTAATAATTTGATTTAATTTTTTTTTTTTTTGCATCTTTTGAAAATTTCATAGTTAGCTCATGTTGACAGGGGTGCAAACAAACTGAGCTGATCACGAACAACTTGGGCTCAGCTTGCTAAGAGCTCATTGGAGCTTTGCTCGACTATGAAAATGAGCCAAGCTGAAAAACATTTCAGAACCTGGCTCATACAAGACCCATGCTTGACACCTTCTGAGCCAAGCTCCAGCTGGTTTTATTGAGCTGAGCTCGAGATTAAGACAAGCTCAAGCAGCACTGCAGCTTGTTTAGAAACTGAGCCAAGTCCAAGTAGCCTGATACTCAGCTTGACTTGGCTAGTTTTTACCATTCTTGTTGAATTAGTTCTATATCCAAAAAAATGTGATTATGGCACTTAAAACCATAACATGAATTTGGCTGCTATATAAGTAAACTTCACTTACAAAAATTCCATGATGGTGTTTGGCAAGGGTTGCAAAAGCCAATAAATGACTAGAGAGCAGCTAAGGAGGTGACTGGCATTCTTATTCATTTTGCTTAGTGCATGTTATCTGATGAATAGGTGAGAATAAGTAGTTATGTTTGTTGTGCTAATGGCCCCCCAGCGACCAAGAAACCATGTGTCTGTTGCCATTTGGAATTGCTACCTCAACATTTCTTGCACAGGTGGAAAGCATACCCTTAATTAGTCCGTTGATCAATATATTAATGTGAAATCAAGGTTTTAAATTTTGTGGGACGGGGCTGTCCTGATTTTTTCATGAAATGGGGTGCACCGCCATCCCGTTCCATCCCAATATTTGGGATAGAGAATGTTCCAAGGCATCCCGATCAGAATGCTGGGATGCCCTTGTCCTGACACATGGGATGGTACCCTATCCCGATGTCTCAGCAGGACTGAATCCTAGTGTGAAATACTTCGATAAACAAGTCTGATTGGTTGAATAAGCTTTACTTAATTTGTCCAAGTTACCAATTGTCAAATATGACAACAACCAGCAAACCAATTGTTGAACAGATTATTTTCTTCATGATTAATTTTAAGGTAACAGTTAGCGTGCAACCAGACCAAGATGACTTTTTCAGGTATTCAGGTAGAAAACAACCATATTTATGGGTAATGGTTTGCTACCATCATCTTTTTGGTCCAAGATGAACTGATTGTTTTCTTCATTTGATGCATAAGTCATCATTTATATTCATTAACTTTGCTCAAATGCAAGCATATTAGACTTTGAATGCGAACGAGAAGGAAGTGTTTCATGTGTCGCAATCTATACAGCTTGAAATGGGAATGCTTTTTTATCAGATTTTGGTATTTTGGTTTGAGAACAAGAAGCAGCACATTTAAATAAAAGGAAGCATGAGCACATGGGGCATAATCATGCAGGGATAGGTCAGTTGGGTGAGTGTCCGACTGAAGATCTGAATGTTGCTTGATCGATCCATGCTCATTGCAAGATTCCAAATTTTTTTGGCTCAATGATGGGGTAAATCAAAATTTGGTGGGGTACGAGTGCATACATCTGACCCTCCCCAGACCTCACAATGGCGGGAGCCTTGTGCACTAGGCTATCCTTTTATGTACACATGGGGCACAAGTGTTTGTAATATTAAATGCAGTGACTATCTATTTCTAACACGAAGTGAATGTGAAAATGCATAGTACAGTTTTGCACTAAACAATCCAACAAGATATAAAATGCATTGAACAATTAAAGTTCTTAATGGACTCTAATTACTTTAATCCATGTGGATTACAGAATCTGTATAAATCCCTAAATTTTAGGAAAAGATCAAAATGGAATGAGCTAATGGAAGGGCTATACAGATTCACTAGATTACAAAATAAATCAAACTTAAAAGGTCTTAAAATATTAAATTTAGTAACCAAAGCTAGGAAACTGAAACCCAACTATGGACCCATGAAAGGTCTTGTATCTGATTTTCTGACTAAATTTGGCTTGTTTGTGCTTCAGTATGCTGTAAAATATTTAATATCTTGTGTTTATTAGTTATGGTTGTTTGTAGCCAAGATTTCTCATACCGATCCATACTATACCATATAGGACATATCATACCATATCCATACCAAACTAGTATGCTATACCATACTGTATCGATACTTTATATGCCGAGCGGTATCGTACCAAACCATATACTGATATTGTAAGAGGATGGTATGGTTACGGGATCCAATACCATGATGGTGAACCTTGCTTGCAGCCCTTATGGCTTGTAGAAGGTGATGAAGACTTCACTCGCTGCTCGATCATTGGTTAAGATGGTGATAGTTTTAGCCCATTAATTGCATTATTTTGTCATCTAACTTCTTCTTTCTCACCGAGAGAGAAGGGGGAGTGGGTAATACATTAGAAGTTCCTAGATGACTCTAGCTTTTTTTTTCTTTCCAAGTTGATGCTAAAATGTTGAAATATAGAATGAAGCATATTGAGTTATTGACATGGAAATAAAAAAGCAACTGGACAGTAAGGTCGTACCTAGGGCTTGCAATGACACATGCATATTGAATTGGTAATGTGGTTTGCGTAAGGATCAAAATACTCCCAAATCTAATCTAAAAAGAGGAAAACAGGTAACAAAACTTTATGTTCATGGAGAGTGAAAAATGCATATCATGCTCATCTTGGCAGGAAAAGGATGATCATACACAAGGAATATAAAGACATCAACCTTAGTGAGAAAAAAAAAGACCCAACTATATTCAATTTTCAGGCTGATACAAGCAAGAAGCGATTTTGCCAAATACGGTTCACTGTATTACAATCCTGCAAGAGCAAAACAGATCATATGAACAAGTTATCAGCTTTGCACTTTTCCCTTTCAGAAGTCTTGCTGCAGTCTTAAAGCACCCCCATTATATCATCAGCTTAAATATTGTCCAAAAGGATAACTGGATGGACCATGTCCATCTTGATCAGTAACTGATTGTCAGTTTTGCTAGTATTATATTAGTGACAAACTGTTACTGATGATAAACTCTCTCTGGATCAGCCTAGCAGCCAATGTAGACATCATGGTTCTGCTTCTTCACAATAGGAAAATTAGCAGTTTAGCACTAAACATCTTGTGGCAATAATATGGATGAAATGATGCCTTTCAAAGAAACTAGTCCTGCTGTCTCACTAATCAAGATAGCAAATAAATCCAGATAATTATGAAAATGTAAAAGTTTAGGACCTTATGTACTGCACAAAATACCATGTTAGTAGTGGACATTACTTAGAATTATTAAAATGTGAAAGAAAATAGAGCACTGAATCGGTTGTGAACAAAATTGTTTAATAGCACCATCTAGATTTCTTATACTATCAAGGGTTTGGTCACAAGATTCAGATTTAACCTTTTAGTAGGATTGTGGCTCTACGGACAATTAAAAGGCGGGATAATTTTATGTTAGAGTATCCATCATCATCTTCATGATTCCAGTTAGAATAATGAGAACTGAACTCAAGGAAAGAAACATAAGCCTTAAAGCAATAAAAGTGCTTAGCTATGTGTCTGGCAAATTATCCATTATCTGCCCCATGCAGTTGGTCATTCTTGAGAAGATTCTTCATGTAATCGGTCAGCATTAGAAATTAACGCTTCTGGATTTTAATTTAACGGCCAATCCTGCAACCTCCAATTAATTGGTGCCTAATCTTGAATCCAACACTCTGCATCTTCTGTATGCATTAATCAGATCAGACTTCTTTTTAGCACTTTGAGTGCATTATCTAAGACTTCAAAATGATTTTGCCAGTACATAAAGGTGAAGAATTTTCTCCACATATCATAAATCCAGGCTTTTCAACATAATCTCGAAGCCTTTGCTAATTTCACATCACATCAAACCTCCTTTCCAATTCATAGAGCAGATGCAAACATGGGACCAAGTGTCAAATTCCACCAGGGAATTTTGAGTTTTTGCATTTCTTCTGAGCCCAATGCCCAGATAAACTAATCAGAAACTAAGACAGTTGTGCCCCTACCATCAACAACCTCGATATCATGATTTTCACTAACAAACTCCTAGTGCAGTGGTGACCTCAAACAAATTTTGGTTGACACCCTGTCTTTACCCTTCATTTGCCCTCAACAAGCACAGATTTCTTAGTAGGGCATCTGCCAGCTTAATTAATGATCTCCAGACAATGACAAAATGACAACTTTCCACTAGCTATATTTAACACTTTCCCCTCAGGCCAAACAGACAGTGAAGAATCATGTGGCAATTGATAACACTCGTGCCACCACTTTTTATGAAGGTAAGCGCTGATCCCACAGGCATTGGTAAGTGAAATCCTTGACTACATCTAAATCAGCTTAAGGTGGCAAGCTCACAGAATTTGGCTTGAACAGAATAAAAAATCCAAGAGAATGTGTATGCAGTCCTACTACTGCAATTAAACAAAGCATTTTTCTCAAAAAAGTGAAGCAAATTCCATGTAACATCAGGCAAAAACTTGATGGCAGCCTTTTCTTTCTTGAAGGCATAAATGCCATTTAATGACTTTGCCTTTCATGACAACTATAAAGGCTTACAGTTAAGCTGTAAAACAAGATGAGACCAAGAAGGAGAACCTGTAAGATGCGTCGAGAAGACAAAACCTAGCAATGATCTCGAGAACAGCAGTAGCAGAAGAAGAAGAGTCCCATAAAACGCAATTAGGAACACCAATAACGCAATTAAGAACACAAATAAACAAAGGCAACACTAAAGTGTACCTGAATAAACGAATGCAAAATACCACGATGCTATCAATGGGTCTCTCACTAATAACAAATTTATGCCTCAAAACACATGATTCCCATAACGCGCAACCTCAAACTGTCATATCTCAAATCCATATAAAACTTCAAGAAAATAGCTCAAAAAAAGATTGAGAGAGAGAAAGAGAGAGAGAGAGAGGGTACTCTATCGAAGCCGGGGTGGCAGCCCTGGGAAGAGAGATAGATTAGGTCCTGCTTGAACCTGAGCCGAGCTTCAGCACCCACGGAGCCACCAATATTCCCTCAGCACCTCATAGAGGGCGGGAAGCGGACGGACAGCAGGACCACGAAGAACACCAGCGAGTCGCCGACCGCCGAATCCGACGGCTCGCGGTGGACCCGGCAGGCAGGCGATCTGGAGGAGGTCGCAGTGTGGAAGGGCGGCGCGGGTATTGTGGCAGAGGTGGCTTCTTCGCTACCGCCGTCTCTCTCGCCGCCGTGGTGGTTCCGGTTGGGCTTCCACACAGCATCAAGGCCAAATAACAGGGGCAGCGGACGGCCCATCGGAGGAGAACTCCGGTGAGTCGGCGGCCATCACCATGTGCATCTCGAAGAGCGGTGGCTTCGCCTAGCCGGATTCCATGGCTGTGGGATCGGAATATTGGATCATTTCGGTACCTTCTTCGTCTTCAGTTTTCTTGACCGGCTTCCTCGTTCCATCCGAATCGGAGCCTTCGGAGAGAAGAATCGGACAACCGTTAGTTATGCCGTTCCGTTACGGTAAACAGGGCGTATATCATACGCAATAGGAAAATACAGCTAATGTCGG
This sequence comes from Cocos nucifera, assembly GCA_006176705.1. Lineage (NCBI taxonomy): Eukaryota > Viridiplantae > Streptophyta > Magnoliopsida > Arecales > Arecaceae > Cocos > Cocos nucifera. The sequence continues at coordinate 1,893,241 of QRFJ01000050.1, read as the reverse complement.
CAAAGACTGCCGACATAAGCTTAAACTCGATCAATTCAATTATTGTGTTTGGATAAGTAGAAGTGATGCCTAGGAAATGAAGTAAAGATAATAGCTATGAAAGGTAATATTTTACTAATATATTTAAAATTAATATAATAATATTATTTAATGATTATATTAATGTTGTAATTTTAGTATCCATGTAATATATAATCATATCAACAAAATAAATTATTAACATACGATCATAATAAATATTAATATCGATCTACTGTTAATAATATCACAAAACAATATTGTTTTATCAATGTCAATATATTTTAACCAAATCTTATAATTGATAATAAAATATATATATATTACATATGAATGTTAATATTAAAATATTATTAATAATATTATGTTAGATTTGTAAAAAAAATAAAATATAATTAGCATATTAATTATAATATTTGCAATAATTATAACCATATCGCAATAGTGCAATAAGCATAGCAATATTTTCATAATCACATAATGTAGTAATGTAATAATAATTCATTTAATGGTTTGAAATATAATAATATGATAAAAGAATCAGATTCCATAATCCAAATTAGGAATTTGCTGGGTCCCTTAAAGACTATTGTTTTTAAAATAGCAAATTTTTTCCATCTTACTATTTAATAGCTCATAAGCATATCTTGTTAAAAAAATATATGTTGCTTGATAATTTTAAATAGACTTTCAAAGTACTTAAATACTTTTTAATAGTTGTAAATAGGAGGATTTATAATTTTGATCCCGATGACTGAAGAAAGCAAAGAAACTAAGGGATGGATGGGGATATTGAAAGCCAGGATTCTTAATTCTTGGAATGCTAATCAAGGTGATTTACTTTACTAGCAAAATGAGTGAGGAAGAAAAGAGAATACTAAAATCGAGAAATTATGATGAACTCACGAAACATAGGTAAAAGCTAGCTTGCATTGAGAATGATGGCCATTTGATGGATAACATAGTATCATAAATATTAATTCTCATATGATATTAAATATAATATTAAGTTTCTTCATGGATAATGTATTTAATATATTTCAAATGTATAAGTACTATTAATAAATATAATTAATAAGAACTTCTAATTGCTGCCTGAACATATAGCCAGGGTTAAAAAAGAGGATACTCAAGCCCCCTGGGATGTGGTTTTTTACCCCTTTTCATGTGACCTTGGAAATCAGCATTCTATATATGCAACTTAATCCTTCGCTTAATCTAGCTTTCAGCTCCTCTTCTTACCAAAAATATATTAATAAATTAAAAAAAAGAAATAAGCTAGATCAAAAGCTGATACACATTCCCACTTCCCAATTCCTATGAACCAAAATATGGCCTGATGATCAATTTAGCCATGCTAAGTTTACAGCAATTTAACCCTGAATTGGGCTTAATTAGTGAACACAACAATTTATTTGGCCCAACCAAGCTGTTACTCAAACGCTAAGTTTAGAATCAGGCCGAATGCGGACTAAGCTTGGGCCATGCCTTCAAAAGTCTACGGATGGGCTTGAGTCCACCACTAAGACATCTGACATCATCCATCTGCTGAAAACTTTCTAGAACGAGAATTCTTCAAATCTTCCACCCTATTAATTGCATTGACCTAGCTCAAATCTCTCGATCTCTGTCATGTCCCTCTCGTGTGCGCGGTCAATTGAATAGCCTCACTGTTAAGAAAGGGAGGTTCATGCTCATTGGAATAGCATTTGACCTACCCGACACGAACATGCCGACCAATAAAAGCATGCTACTGGTTCTCATTAAGGGCACCATAAAGATGTTCTCTAACAACTTGTTGTTATAGCTCAGCCCACGATTGCATGCAGTTAAGCTTGCGTATTTAATGCAGTTACTTACAGAGAAATTAAAGCACGTCATCATCTTATTCAGTAATGGATACCAACCCTCATCTATGTTAGGATCTTTAGGTACATTTTCTTAACGCCCTCTTGACTTTCTCCATACTCACGCTGCCGCTAGATCTCCCAAGTCTTTCTTGTTTGCTGAAGATTCTTTTCTGATTGGAGGATCCTATCAGACAAACTCCAATAAATATACTTCCGATTTAGCAATAAGCATCAGCTGGCGTCCTTATCCGAGCGATCAGCTCACTTGGAGATGAGCTTGGAGCTCGAACGGACCCGGCGGATCCAACTTACATCTTTGCCGATCTCATCAACATATATCTTAAAGCATCTTATGGTCAGATCGAATTTTAGCATCAACAACGTTCACCTCCACTACTACTCACTCTCCCTATCTATAGCCTCACTACTATAAAAAAGAGCTACGACAGCGGTTACGCACGTTCACCTCCACTACTACTCGTTCTCCCTATCTTTAGCCTCATTACTATAAAAAAGAGCTACGGCAGCGGTTACGAACCGCTGCCGTAGCTCAAAAAATTACTGTCATAAGCTATGGCAGTGATTTACTAACCGCTGCCACTGCAGTCGTTGCCATAGCTCTATGACAGCAATTATTGTAGCGGTTGTTTGAACCGCTACCATAAATAGCCTATTGCAGCAGTTTATAAATCGCTGCACTATATCGATCCATAGCAGCGGTTAGCTGCTACAGGTTATCTATAGCAGCAGTTACATAACCGCTGCCATAGGTAATCTATGGCAGCAGTTTCTTAACCATTGCCATAAATCTAATGCAGCGGTTGGCATCATTTACACCATGGACCTATGGCAGCGGTTGGCATGGATATGACAGCGGTTATAAAATCGCTGCCATTGATCTTGAATAATTAAAAAAATTAAAATTTTTATTTTTTTATATATTTTACCTGATAAATACAAATATATAACGTAAGAAAATATAATAAACATATAAATTATTTTGAAATATTAAAATTTTATTATTGAATAAAATTTATTATAATATTTTTTTTAAAAATAAAATATATCAAAAGTCTTCTAAATCTATATCATCGTCATCGTCACCGGGAGCTGAAGCCGGAGTCAGAGCTGGAGCCAAAGTCGGAGCTGGAGCTGGTGCTGGAGCCGGAGTCAGAGCTGGAGCTGGAATGTGGGCCAACATATCCTCGAAGCCCGTGATTTCAAAATGCACGCTGAGATAGACAGAGTATGCTTCGACTGCTTCTCGGTTGCTGAACTGTGCATAACCCACTGAGGGGTAGGGGTGAAAGCTAGATGGCATTTCGATGCCATCGTGACCTGCAATGTTAATGAACATTAATCAATATAACATGTTAAATAATAATATTAGTATAGTATTAATAAATAGTCTCTAATATTTATACCAGATGGGAGTCTCTTAGTGGTCGGCACGGCACAACCTACTGGCACGGCATACATTTTTCTTAAGCTTTCAAAGATCAGAAGAAAGAAAGCTCTTTGACCAAAATAAGAAAGATATAAAGAAAAATTCAAATAAAATCAATAATTAGACTATAATAATTTATATCAGAATATTGAAGTTATGGCCTAATGGCATCTATAATATGGACATCACCATCACTCCTAATAAATATGTCTGGGACCTCGATAGTACCAGATAAGTTTTATCCAAGAGGAGTGCTTTGCATGCATGATCCAACATCATCATCAACTTTGGTATCATAAAAAATATGCCTAGGCATCATCCTCATAACAATACCCCATTGAGGCTCCAAAGAATCACTAACGTAGAAGAGTTGACTAGTTTGGGAGGCAAGTATATACGATTCTTCAGTGCGGAGATGGCATTGCATGTTAACGAGAGTAAAACCACACTCATCAGTCTTTATCCCAGACTATGATAAGGTGTCAAACCAATCGCACTTTATCAATGCGATCCTTCCTTTAGAATAATAGTCCAAGATGACTATCTTCTCCACCATGCCATAATAGTTCAAATCCTCTGTACGAGGCTGTGAATCCCTTGAGCTAGCATAACACCCAGTGGTGGCGCTTAACATGATGCCACTATTTTGTGTTGCCATATTTATGGACCTACTGTGAATATTAAACCTATAGTCGTTAATGATGAGCTGTTTATATTCACGCACGGTACGATTAGGATCCATTGAAAGAGCACGCACTTCAGGGCTCACATCACTAAACGACAATCTCCACACCTAATTAAGAAGATGACACCTAATTAGTAAACATGTTCTAATAAGTTGTACCGGGCATGAATATATAATCGCTTACATGATTTTTGAACCATTCAGAAAATTTATTACTATGCATTTTCTCTTTCTTCCGCATACTTAGAGCACCATATTTTACTCTTATGATCTCCTTGTGTTTGCTACATGCATAAAGAATAAATTTAGGTATAATTAGATTTTTTTTAATTATTATAAAATAAATAATGCTGAGTGACTCACCTTATATACGACTCAATGACATCATAGTTGAAGAGCACGTAGCGGTGTACCTTTTTCTTTCCTCAATGCTCAAATCAGTGAAACAGTATGAAGTGGAAAGTCCATCTGGCTATAGAATGGACTCAAATGCAGGCTCAATTTGCTCATACTGATCATCCTGATTCCTCATTGGCCAATTACGATGTGTCTTAAGCTTGTTTAAGTATAAGATACAAAAATCCATACACTCTTGATCCAAATAACCTTCTGCTATAGATCTCTCTGGGCGATTCATATTTCTTACATAAGATTTTAGAGTTTGAATATTTCTCTCAATAGGATACATCCATTGGCAGAACACTGGGCCTCCAAGTACAACTTCTCCCGCAAGGTGCATGGTAAGATGCATCATAACCATAAAAAATGATAGTGAAAATATCTTCTCTAGATCACATAATATAGTCACCGTCCTTGTCTTCATTTTCTTCACATCTTTCTTAAGCAATCTCTTTGCACAAATATCTCTATAAAAATTGCAAAGATGAATAACCGTCATTCTAACATTTTTTGGCAATACACAGTGAATAACTATTGGGATCAATTCCTGCATTAGTACATGATAATCATGAGTCTTCAATCCCCCAAGTTTGATATTCTTATTATTCACACGCTTTGATATGTTACTTGAGTATCCATCTGGAACCTTTATGTTCTCCAACACACGAAGAAATGTAGACCGTTCGGAGGCATTCATAACATAGCATGCATGAGAAAGCCTCTACTGTTCTCCCCCTACTGGCTCTGGATGGAGTGATCTTTTAATACCTCATTCTTTCAAGTCAAGTTGGAAATTCAAGTCATCCTTGGTCTTATCCTTGATATTCAAGATTGTTGCCAAAAGGAGCTCGCACACATTCTTTTCAATATGCATTACATCTAAGCAGTGGCGCAATAAGTTTATCTTCCAATATGGCAAGTCAAAGAAGATGCTATTTTTCCTCCAATTAAAGTATGTGTCATCTTTCTTTGATCGATGCTTTCTTTTTTTATCATCAATCGAATCATCTTTTCTAAATTCAACATTAAGACCATCCAACTCTCTAAGTACTTTACTCTCAGACATTCGGCCAGGCACCTCACATTCTTCAACAGTGGCATCGAAGGAGCATTCATCCTTTCTGTATGGATAGTTTCGATGAAGAAAACGTCGATACCCCATATAGCTAAAGCTCCTTCGATGTGTCAACCTTCTAGATTGGATGTTTCTTCCATAGATCGGGCATGCTAGCTTACTTTTGATGCTCCAACCCGACATTAGGGCATAGGCTGGAAAGCCATTTATTGTCCACAAAAGCGCTGCGCGCATGGAGAATGACTCATTTAGCAAAGCATCAAAAGTTGGAATACCTTGAATGCTCCATAACTGTTTCAGCTTGGCAATAAGAGGCTGCAAATAAACATCAATGTCATTACCTACCTCCATCAGTACAGGGATGAATACTGTCATGAAAGCAAAGGATTTTTTCATACACATCCATGGTGGAAGGTTGTAAACATGAATAAATACTGGCCATACACTATAGGCAGTATTCATATGCTTGAATGGGTTGAAACTGTTGCATGACAAGTCCAACCTCATATTACGTATCTCTTGTGCGAAGTTGGGATGTAATTCATTAAACTTCTGCCATGCCTCTCCATCGACTGGATGCCTCAATGCATCATCTTTTATTCGATTCTCTTCATGTCATCTCATGTCCTTCGATGTCTTTGCCGACATAAACAATTTTTATAGTCTCGAAATCAAAGAAAAGTACCACATCAACTTTTGAGGTACACGAGTCGATGTGCCATTTTTATTCTATTTTCATCTTCATACACCGCATCTCGTGCACTCATTGTGGTTGACATCCTCCTTCCAATAGAGCATGCAATCGTTAGGACATGCATGTATCTTGGTATAAGTAAAGTTCAGCTGTTCAATAATCTTCGATGCCTCATAATTATTCTTCAAAATTCATGCATCATCCGGAAGAATGTCCTCCAAAAGCTCTAGTATGCAATTCACTCCATTATTATTGAACTCGTTGGAGCATTTTGCATGATACAATCGGATTAAGAACTTAAGCTTCGCCATCTTTTTACATCCAGGATATAACGAAATATTAGCATCCTCCATCAACTTGCGGACCTTCTCCACATTCTCACTGTTTGTCATTCGATCAATCACAGGATCAGACATGAACGTAGATGCACCATCATTATGGTGAACAAATGAAAAAATATCACGAACTATTTGTTCCACTCTCTTTTCAAGTTGATCGCCTCCTTACGGTCTGCCCTTATCATATTGGTCCCAACAAATTTCATAATCGACTTTAAAACCATAAATAGTGAGGTGATCATTGACATCTTGACGAGGTATCCACGATCCATCCATACACTTTTTATAAGGATAATGGATCAGTCCATGATTCCCAATTTTTTTTATAGCATAATCAAGAAATTTTTAAAGTCCAGCCTCATATTCTGGCGAGAGCCTACTAAACTTCATCCATCTCTTATCCATTTTAAAAATGATGATACTACAAATAAATCATGGGTGGAACTCAGATTAAATATCATTTTTAGATATGTAATAAATGCACCATATTATCAACTAATAGGTAAAGATAGGTCCTATCCCATTCAGAAATTGCATTAATTCTATAGGTTCATTATAGTAATCAAATGATATGCAACAAAAATTGAATGAAATTTCGACAGCATTTTTTCTTAGTTCTTCCATGTAAAGAGAACAAAAAAAAATACTATCCAAAATTTCATTCGAAATCTTTAGCATACCGTTTGATTACTGTAATTACCTATAGAATTATCTATAATTTTCAAACTATCTGTATTGGATAATCAATTGATCATTGTACATAATTCTCTAATCCGTATAATTACATATAATTGTATGGATGCCGAAGATTATGTACACTAATCAATTGACTGGTCTATCATTATGCAATGCAATAAAAAAAAGCAACAAGATATAAACATCCAGAAAATATTATGCAATAAATTTTACAACATAAATTATATTTATAAATAATTAAGGATGAGCAACAGTCATAAATCCGATCTCTTGCATGAATCTTAGTGTTAATCTAGAAATTTGAAAGAAGAATAAAGTAGATGATGGTGGCACCTTAGGACTTAAAATTAAAATCTTAGAGAGACATCAAATTCTATTCGCTCAGAAGCCAAGTCGGCTCCATGCCTGAGATAGCCGGCTCCGTGCCTGAGATATCTGGCTCGAATCCTCCCTAAGTTGACTTGACTGCGTATCCGAGTCAGCTTGGCTGTGTGCCATCCCCTTGATCACACACACTCTCTCTCTCGATCTCTCTCGCTGGCGATGGTGGCGAGGCTGAACCCCTCCCTCTCGGCTTTTCCATTTCTCGATCTTTCTCATCGATGAGGCCAAACCCCATCCCTCCCTCTCTCACTCTCTCGATCTTCCTTGCCGGCAAGGTCGGACCCCATCCCTCCCAGTGATGCCGGCAAGGCCGAACCCCCTCCCTCCCTCTCTCGCTCTCTCAATATTCCACTCTCTCTCTCTCGATCTCCCTTATCGGTGAGGCCAGACCCCCTCCCTCCCAATGATGGCGGCGAGGCCGGATCCCTCCCTTCCTCTATCCCTCTCTCGATCTCCCTCGCCGATGATGGTGGCGAGGCCGGACCCCCTCCCTCCCTCTCTCTCACTCTCAATCTTTTTTGCCGATGGTCGGTGAGTGATCGGCCCTTCCTCTCTCAATCTGTCGGTCTCCCCCTCAGTCTCTCCATTTCTTAGTTTCGAATTTCGAAATCGGGTCCGACCTTTCGGGATCTATTAGGATCCGAGTCTGGTACTTCAAGTACAGATCCATCGAATATTCGAATTCGGATCCGATACCAGTAATTAAAATTAGGTCTAAATCTGAATATATAGATTTCGATCCAAACCCAATCCGTTGATAGATCTAGTCCACAGCCACCAACATGGCACAGCCCAAGACTGCCGCCATGGCACGATCCAAAAACTATGGCATGTAGATAATTATAATATTTATAATAAATATTTATAATATTTATTATAAATATTTATAATATTTATTATAAATATTTTATAAATTATTATAAATATATATGATTAATAAATAATACTATAATATATATATATATATCTGCGGCTATAGAGAGCGGGTCGCACCGAAAGCTCCAAGGGTCGTCGGTGACGATGCTAGAGGAGGAGGAGGATACTAGAGGTAACCTATGAAATAAAAGCAAGATAGTGAGATAGAGAAGAGAGAAAGAAAAAAAAAAAAGAGCAGGGGCGGCCGGGGATGGGGGCTAGGGGAGGGGGCATAATGATGAGGAGGCCTTCGAAGCACAGTGACGGAAGGGTCGGCGACTGGGAGGGGGAGTGTGGGGGGTGGGGGGGGTCAGGTGTGGGGTAGTGGGGAGGGTCGGCTAGGGATGGGGGGGCTGGGGGATGGGGGGTGGCAGGGTGGCGGGGAGGGTGGTCGGGGATGGGGGGAAGGAGGGGCGGTCGGGGGGAGGGTGGGGGCTGGGTGGGGGTGGCGGGGAGGGACGGCCGGGGGGAGGGTGGGGGGGCGAGTGGGGGGTGGCAAGGTGGTGGGAGGGGCGGTCGAGGATGGGGAGAAGGAGGGGCAGCCGAGGGGAGGGGGCGGGTTGGGGGTGGCGGGGAGGGGAGGCCGGAGATGGAGGGGCTGGGGGGTGGCATGGTGGCGGGGAGGGGCGGTCGGGGATGGGGGCAAAGGAGGGCAGTCGGGGGGAGGGTGGGGGGGCCAGTTGGGGTTGGGGTGGCGGGGAGGAGCGGCTAGGGCGTGGGTGGGGGGTGGGTGGGTCGGGTGGGGGTGGCGGGGAGGGCGGCCAGAGATGGGGGCTAGGGGGTGGCAGGGTGGCGGGGAGGGGCGGCCGGGGATGGGGGGAAGGAGGGCGGTCGGGAGAGGGTAGGGGATCGGGTGGGGGGTGGTGGAAAGGAGCGGCTGGGGATGGGGGGAAGGAGAGGCGGTCGGGGGAGGGTGGGGGGCCAGGTGGTGGGTGGCGGGGAGGGGCGGCCGGGGGATGGAGGGCCGGAGGGAGAGGGGGAAGGAGGGGCAGCATCGGCCGAGGGGAAGAAGCTTCACTGATGATGGAGAGGAGGGGGAGAGTGTTAGATATATGTGCCCTAGAAGTCAGAATTGGCTGACACTTGTAATACACTTCTAGGAATAAAATTATAATTATGACTATAATAAATAAAAATTATTTTCTATCATATATGTGTATTTAGTGTCTGTGATACATCTTTGAGTTAATGATAATAATAATTCATATTTTCAAGAGTTGAAAATTTAAGACATGGCTGGAGGATGAGTTGGCTAATATTTTGGATACGGTGAGAGACTCAATTAGAAATCCGGTCTATGCAAATGGTGGGTCTGACTTAACTAAGGAGTGGATCAATATTTTGGATACAATGAGATTACATGAATTAGAGACTATTTGGGTGCACCAATTGATTAGAGAATCATTGAACAAAGAGTTGTTCACTTCATTGGCTAACCCAATCATCAATAACTGTTAGATGACGTAGTGAGTCAGTGGTGAGACGCATCCACTAGAAATCATTAATAGCATGGAGATTATTTGATCTCTCAGAGGAAG